>DWHP01000484.1:0-19772 GCA_018247895.1 Parnassius honrathi
TAATGACAAGTTAATATTAAATTATGACTGAAAACTTTATTACCTACTTAGTGCTCGTCCGATAATAGTTTATTTTACTCTATTAAAGTCGCTTTGGCTACGTGTTCCCGCGTGACCACGAGCCACGCATAGTGTGCGAACGAGTGGCGCGGGAAAGTGGAGGCGAAATTAGAATTTGAGCTGATGTAGTATAGACCCCTAATAATGATTATGTTGGTTATTCACAGTCGGCAAGCAGTCAACATCATAAGAGTAAAACTTCTGTACGTAGTACTATTATTTATTCTGTGACTGTAGCTCGTATGAGGAAGCACAAGATCGTTCGGCGAGCTATAGAGTTATGTTTGGAACTTCTTAGCGTAGATACTTCTGTATACTACGTAATGCTGATATGCGCAGTAGAACCAGAATAATCGACATAGGATCCTAACGGATCAGTAAGCTGGTGGCTAAACGTAGTGATTATATTCTCTTTGCTGGTGCCAATGGGCCGGATATATAGCTCTAAGAACCAACAACCGATGGGAAAGGCACATTTTGAGGAGTCTCGTAACCTTAAGCGAAATGTAGAGCAGGCAGTGTGGGGGTGGCAGGAACTGGACGAAGAGTGCAGGAGGTCATTGGATGCAGGTAGCTTAGGACAATGATTTATGTTTTCTTAGGGGGAGGGGCTATGTTCAGTAGTGGACTTATAATTGGCTGTAATGATAAATGATGATGTGTGCACAGTCTAAATCGTGCGAATGCGCACTAATAAAGATAGAACTCTTGATGACATGAGTTCGCACACCACATCGCATCAATAAGACCCCCCCTTATGATACCACTTACAAAAAGGGTATGATGCTTAAATGTGATCCCATATTTAGTCGAAGTAGGGTCCGTTTTATTCCTGACGAAGTCGAAAATCAATTATGGGGCATTCCAGGAAAAAAATTATTTCACGATGAAGGTTTGGCTTTGATTGTGATAGTCGTGCACATACACATTGTGAAAGTGTGCGTAGGCCTCGGGGGCGCTCAGTCATGATCGCGAGTCGAAAGAATCGCAGTTACACACACAAACGCGCCTGTCGGTACACGTCACTACTATAATCAAGGCGAAACTTTCATTGTGAAATAGAATACACCAGACTAATTCCTAAACCGCATCCAGCAAGCAGTCTGTCCGGCTGTTGAACGCGGTTAGTTAGGCACTTAGAAGAACGACATGCCCAGTAGTAGACATATAAATACCTACTAGCAGGCCAGGCAGTCGTTCTATCCTTACCGACGACCGTTGGTCCTATGAAAAATCTTTAAATTCGTAATAAAAATATATTAAGGGGCACTTATCGGGATATAAACTATCCTCTCCAGTTGGACCACACTGTGTGGAAAATTTAATTTAAATCAGTTCAGTAGTTTAGTTCACTGTGACACGTAATTTTATATATAAAGATAATATAATAATGCTAAGTTTACACGTTTGGTAAGTCTTTGCAAGCTTTCCATAACTCCCAACACTATACAAATGCTAGGCTCGCATTTGTGCTCCGATCAGACAAGAATGGCCTATAACGAACTTGTTTCGGCTATTGCGTTTGGTTTCTTTAAATGTTTGCTGAAAGTCATCATCATTTCTCTTTTAGATTTTCTTTTACGGACTGGACTGGCTAACTTAATTTGGCAAAAGGACGCCAGGCATCTGCCACTTTCTATTTATCTTTATGATTGAAATATTTGGAATTCCAGATGTACAGTTCCACCTTTCCAGCACAGCCTATAAATATCCTCTGTCGAACACAGACCTATCCACAGGTATGCCGAGACTTGACAAGCGTGTAAACTTTGCGACGAACGGGCTATGAAATAATTACACGGTAATGTTTCCTTTCTATTTATTTATTTTCAGTTTGATTCTTTTCATTAATAAGATTATATTACAATATAATAATTAATGATAATAATTATTAAAACTACAAGTCGATTGTGTTATTTAAATATATAACAAAAAAATAAAATAAAAAGAAAACAACAACGGTGCGTTTGGCGCCGCAAAAGGCCGCGCACCGTCGCACCTCCATCGCTACCTACCTCACGCTCATAAACCTCTATACAATGGTAAAATATAAAATTATTTAGTTACAATGTACATAATACGTGATCGCTAACTAAGAGTTTGGTACTTCTAAATTGTAATCATTTGTTTGCTCGCGCCGGTTGGGTGACGGTTACATCCTAATGCTAAACAGATAGTAGAGGGAAATTGGAACAGGGAAAATTGCCTCTATGTTCTATCACTCGAACCTTTGGACCTGCGCAATCTAATTCATAACAGTTACATCGAATAAAGATTTTTAAGATAAGTAGACCATCACAAAATGATTTTAATACATACATATTTGTGAAAGGCGTTAAGTCCCTCTCCGACCGTACGGTCCAACATAGAGACTAAAGCCAAACAAACAAAACTGAACTAGCAATGCGTCTTATGTTAAATACCCCTCTTTCTTTCTGTTTGTCATATGATCAGAACTGTCATAACGCCTTTTACACCAGCAGTCTCAGGTTGAGTTACATTACACAGCCGAAAGCAATGCACCTAAAGTACCGACCATTCACTGCACGTAAGCGAAATTACAGCATTAAGCTTAATTCCACAGTGCTTCGTCTCCAGTTGCCGGAAACTCATTAGAGAACAGCGGGTGGATAGTCAAGTCATTAGGTCAGATTACATGCACATAATGCCACTAGAGCCTATCAAAAGCTGAAAATAGAATTTATGGCATATTTGACATCTTTGGCAAGCAACAGCAGTTTTTTTTAATCGGCTATTATTAGAAGTATACTGCTGCCCATCTCCTGATTCGTTTCCCTCTGTCGACTCTCACGACACAAATGGGACGATATAGGGTAGTGGATATTCTTTTAACGCCAGTGTTCACTGGTAATGTAACTTCTCGTGAGAAATGAAATAAATATTATTAAACTACTATATTTTGTTTAATTCGAGCTAGTTGTTTACAGTAAAAAAACTCAATATCTTGCAAATGCGCAATGATAATACGTACTAAGTTATACTGACAAATGATATTTATATAAGATTGAACATAGTGACGAAGACGACGTCTACCGATTTCGACAAAGACAACAACCGGCTGCGCAGTAACAACTGTAACGCCACAGATATACTCTAGCACATTCACTCATATCTTGGCTTTTCGTTGTCTCCTGATGTAATACAGTATCAAAACGTAGGGGCAATCAGAACACAAACAGAACCAAAAAAACTATAATTAATTTTTTGGCCCGATAAGATTCGAACCCAGGGCCTGCGAAAAAGGATCTCTGTACTTCAGCCATTCGGCCACACTACGCTCAAACAGACATCATGTAAAACATCATTTGAACAGGCAGTAAGTGAAAGGAACCTTATCGCAGATAACACGTGGCTCAAAGGTCAAAAGGTCAGAGATATTTTAAAGGAGCAGAACATCTAAAAACATCGAAATGCAAAAGTTTATTCGAAACAATTAGGTCCATGGTCCATTGCAATACATTACAAACGAAACGCATTAATTCCGCCAATTAATTACAGTTTTTTAATTTGCCAATTTCGTGCAACAGAAAAAGGAATTGCTCCATAACTGACTGGAATTATTAAAAATTTCGAAATATACTTTTTCATGCATACTTTTTTATAACCTGTACTCTGCATTCCTTGTAACCTGCAGTACACCATCACTAACGACGACCAGGATACCGCTGCGCTCTCACACCAGCCCAATATTCTCGAAGTGCAGACGAATTGACGAGTCTAGTTAGGCAGCCTAGAGATTTATTGTCATTTTTTATTTGGTCTGTCGAGGGAGGATAGAGTAAAGGCTAATTTGATTTCAATTCAGTGCATGATATATAACTCGGTTTTTTAACTCAAGCGAGTGCAATCGTCGGCGTCAAAATCCAATGACATTGCACCACCGATTGTTACGCAAATACAAACTATTTTCATCCAACATTTTATATAATTTTACATCTATATTAGCTTAGGTGTCGAATTTAAAATACTTATACATTAAACCACTAACAAAGTCAAATAATACAAAACGATCACATCGTGTGATGCTTACAAGCAATGTGATATAGGAAGAGTATGGTTAATAAAAAATTATGATTTATTACTAATAGCATTAACTAAATTTGGATATTTATGACTAAATGGGCGTTAAATTAAATAATATGTAATCGTCTATACAAACATGACTGGTGAGCCTATAAAACAATACAATAGTGTATTAGAAGACTAAATAAAGAAAATAGCACTTGTTGTAGCCATATAGATCATTTCGCGTCGCTCACGCAATGTACACACACTCGCACCATACAAAAGTAACAAACTATGTATATAGTTAATTATATATTATTGTTCTTTATATACACAACGCCTGACACCGCGCGCCTCGCCGCGTTAAGGCAAACGGTGTGCTTGCTCAGCTCATACATAATAGGTATAGATATAATTTATTATATTTACAAAACATAGTGGGTAGTCGGTTATAAAATATTAAAGCACCTGATTTTTGTAACGTAAATCGTTAAAGTTAAAGCGTATTTTAGTCGTTTACAAGGAAAAACAGTCTACAACGTGTATAACGTTTTGCGTTGTTACAAATATTATGTATAAACATTTCGTAGACGAACGCAACTCTAGGCCAATAAACAATCGCGATCAGTCCGCTAGGTAAAAACTTATAACAATAAATTGTTCCTAAAGTAAAAACTAATGATATGAATATTAGAATTTTGACTATCTAAAATTATGTCATTAAATAATAGTTTTTCTTTGTGAAATGTAAGCGAGAGCGCGCGAAGCGAGGCGCGAGGCGGAACCCTCCTAAAATAATGCCTTTTGTCAAACATGTTAAGCGTACACTTCAGGACAAAACTCCTGGGAAATATCCTTCGACATTAACGTGGTTTCCTCCGTTTTAAATTTGTTAAATTTAAATTCACTAAAACCACTAAATAAACTTATTGTATACTACGTTATTACATTACGAGAGTAGATCAAGAGTACTAGATATTTGTTAAGGTTTAACCATCGTCTTCTGAACTCCGTTGCCGCCGTCCTGACAAAATGTATTTTCACTTCTCTGATGGACGGTGTAGTTTACATATTTCTGTTATGATACTTATTATCATTAACCATTGTTAAAATGTAGTCTGTGATATTAGATTCTTGTCTACTTGTTAGGGAGACGACGGAATGGAGTCGCGTTGCAATTAAAAGTTCTAATAAAAAGCATCACATTCTCACGGTATTCTATTATCATTTAAATAACATCATGCGTTCAGTCTCGCGAATATAATCTTTAACATAAAAATATATTTATCCAGCGCGCAAAATAAAATATTTAAAACATTCAAATAAAATTATCTTTCTTTTATTTCTTTCATACATTAAAACTACCCTCATTCATTTGAATCATCAGTTGGCAATTTTTTTGTTAATTTCAAAGTTTCATAAGTAAATGCTAAAAATACATTTATGCACCAAGACAATTAATTATGGAGTGCAATAAACTTAATAGTGTAATAGAATAGGAAACGCCCCCCCGAACCCCTTTTATTTACTAGGCAAATACTGTCGTACATTTGGAAGACATAACAAAAATTAAATTAAGAAGCTTTTAAAGCTTAATGACAGCTTTATTAAATAGCGTTTTTTAAAACGATCGTTTAGTTAACACACCATGGGGAGGGCTGTTGTACAGTCTCAATAAATAGAATGGGAAAATTAAACCTCATAACTGTTGCCACTAGTATACATTTAGAGTGCATCTTTTATTATGTATCAAATTTCTAATATGAAAAATAAATTAATTGGATTATCATCAAAACTGGCCTCTCTGCGCTTAAAATGTCTAACGTTAGATTGTATTAATTGATACACGCTATAAAATAATGTCATTTGGTTCTAATTTCACTATTTTGAACAAAGTTTGTGTAATTCCAAATACGAAGTCCAGTATAATCATAATTATGCGTATTGTAAATAAGTAGTTATTGAACATACGTCATTACACACATTCTAGTCTGTCAAAATCCACTGTGAATCTGTGGCCTACCCAGTAGATTGCCTCATAGGGCAAATGTTTACCATATATGCCATCCCTGGCAGACGGGTTGGCAACGCAAGCTCTTTATTATTTTAAGTTGTTGTCACCAGCAAGACGCCGCTGCCCGTCTGCTTTCTCATTTCCCTCTGTCGCCTCTTTTGAAACCCGCGATTTGACGTAATATGAAACATTAAAATATGTAATTTTTAAACATTATATTAATTGACTGCTAGTACAGTTAGACAGATTTAAATTAATCCTTAATCTTCACCAGTTTTATTAAATCGATATTATCTGAAACAGGACTTCGTAAGTGAGGAAGACTATGAGTCACCAGTCTTAATATTTGGAAATGCTGTTAAATAAGTATTATGTTGTACATAGTTATTATCTTGACAAATATAATGTCGACATGCAAACGGAGTTACAGTTTAGTATTGTTCTTCTTAAAACGATTTTGAGTGAATAGGTAGAGAGTATCTTATTACAAAACAGTGAAAACAAGCTGTTTCAGTAATTATTATGATTTTTACTTATTATTTTGCTATTGTAAAGGTAATTTTCAATGGAATGGTATGCTGGTCTGATTTGTATAATTGATCGTACTGCCGTTCAAAGAATAGATTGGCATATAATAATGATTTTGAGGCAGTTTTTTGGCTTTTAAGGTTAATTGTGAGATAAAGACGGAAGAATAATAAATATTAATAACCTTATTAAATTCATAAAAGAATGCTAAAATATTTGTTATCTAACGTAACAATACTACAATCACAAAATGATAACAGTGTTGCATACTCCACATTACTTGAATAATCATGATGATTATACACCAAGTAATAAGACATGACATATACAAATTGTATGATGTGCGTAAACTGCATTTGAGATGCAACTCCTATGGTGGGTGGTGGCAACAGTGCTGGCGGAGTGCGATGAGCATTAAAGCGATCCCGCGGGGAAGCTGGCCGAGGAGTTGCTGTGCGCCAACGAAAGCATGGAACCGGACAGCGACTGCTCCTCCTCCCCGCAGCCCTCGCGGCCGCCTTCCGCGATCGCCATTGCACTGCAACAAATAAACATAGTTTGAATTAAACGTAAATAATTACTTATATCGTACCATCAGCCTGATGCGGCAACTGCACGCTGCAACAATCGTACACTAACTCAACTCAAAGTTACACTTTGAATTGTTATCTTTATATCTTTTGGCAAGTTCTTTTTTTGCTACATTTGAAAAATTAGTTTACGTTGCGATGTCGTTGTGTCGTTTGATTCAAAACACGTACGAAACGTTTATTACCTGTTAACGGATTGCCTTTTTTTGAAATTAGAGAGGGCAAACGACCGGCGCACCTGATGGTGACTACCGCCGCGCATGCGTTGCCGATCTTTTAAAAAAGAGTACGCTCTTTTCTTGAAGACCTCTAAACAGTATCGCATTATCCTAAAGGAAAACTACCCAAGTACCCAGGGGCGCAAGGTTACACAGGAAATAAATTCCACAGTATGGTCGTGCGGGGCAAATAATTTCGCTTAAATCGCACCGTAGTGGACCACCAGCTATCCTTAACATAAACTTGATGAAGACGGAATTTCGAATTCGAGTGCAATATAAGACGGTGGAATTCTGCAGCTGGAATTAATTCTAACAATTCCTCTGAGTACTCTCTGTGGTGTATGCGGTAGAAGATGCACAGAGATGCGTCTCTTCGCAAGGACAGTGTATCAAGCCGATCAGAAAGAACTTGGTCCTCGTCGATTTGGGCTACTCTCCGTTGAATACTTTACGTCTCTCGAAATGTCTCGAAATGGCTGAGACAACGAGGGGAATGCATTGAGGAGATACGACAAAGGAGTTCTTTTCTGCGGTAAACCCGCAAACCTGTGTCTTTCGGAGATTAAACTGGTCTAGATTTAGAAAAACTCGACTTCAGACACAAGTTTGTTCCGGCACTCGGCGTGTTCCTGAGAAATATTACACGACCGGTGTACACATCGCCAGTGCTGTCGCCTATATAAAAATGAATGTTAGTAGTACTATACGCAACATATCATTGATATGCAGCAGGAACAGGGTAGGCGATAGCACGCAACCTTAGGAAATACCAGCATTCACGGGCTTAGGAGTCGGAGCATACACTGTCGAATAAAACCTTAATACTCTAATCTGAAAGAAAACCCACCCCATTACATAAATTCTCAGGAAGCCCATAAGAGTGAAATTTTGAAAGATGCGTTTAGTGCTAAATCCAATCGAAGGTTTTTGTTATGGCCAAATTAACCGCCAGGGCCTTCCACTTGGTCTCGACTGCCTCCACTAATCGGTGAGTCAGGTAGACAAGAAGGTCACAAGCTGAGCGACCTCGACGGAAACCGTATTGACGGTCACTAATGAGCTGATGTTCTTCAAGGTACCTTATGTTATGTGGCAGTTAATAATGGATTTCATTATTTTGGAGAACAGAGTTGGTTGGGTCCAAGCGGTCACCTTTTTTAAGGATCAGATGCACTAAGACTGTCTTTCATAAAGCTTGGAACGACTCTAAAAGAGTAAGAGAACTGAAAAAACGCGTAAGAACCGGCGCTAACTCTTGAGCACACATCTTCAGCACAATTGGGGTGATTCCATCACGCCCACTGCACCTATGGACGCCCAGGAACAGCAGTGTTTACGCACTAAGCATTGTGTGACAGAACATCCTGCTTTGAGCATTTATACTGCGAGATACATTTATACATCATGATGCATAGATCATCCAGCGAGAAACAAATCCACCCCCATGGTTAGGATGCATAAAAAGCCCGCATTCCATCCCAATTCGTTGACCGCACATGGGACACCCTACAGATTAGGCAGTGGTTCGAAGAGCCAAGAGGAGCATAGACGAAGACCTGATATCTGTACGGATGAGAGTTCAGCAGAAGGTCCAACAGCAGTATGAAAACTGAGCCATTCGGCGTGGTGGGCGTTGTAATTGCCAAGGAGCACGATTTCTGCAGACGAGGTCAGTTGTAGCACGGAATCTGTAGCCATTTAGAAGAAGCCGAAGAGTCGGTCTGTCTCGGCATTAACGCTTTGGGACCTATAACAGCGCGGGTGTGGTCATCGCTGTCTGTGACAGCTTCCTGTCTTTAAGACTACCGAGGCATTGACAACAGATATCCTCTCTGACATCCGACTACACACAACATCGGCACGAGGCAGAGAGGAGGGTTCCAGTTTGTAATCTGGATAAGATGTATCAGCCAGAGAGAACCGCAACTCGGTGAGAAAGAGCATCAACGACTTAGCCATCCCATAATGGTGGCAGACAGTATTAAAGTTTGACTAAAGTCCCCTAATATTGCAGAAATCCATAGTGAGTGTGGGATGGGGTGTCGTAGTGATTTTGCTCTATTTGCTTCATCTAGAATGTGTACAGAGTTGTGATCCCTCCCCCGGAATACGCGGAGTAGCCTGAGTATCTATGGCTAGGAGGAAGATAGTTTAGGCGAGGATGCCCAACGAGGGAATTTACAGGATCATCGATGCTGGTACCCTACTAGGGCAGATTTTTATTTACTAACGCTTTCATATTTTTTTCCACTGAACTATGTTATAAATTATAACATAGTATTATTTGCATAATACTTAGTTATACCTTATAATAAATAGCCGCCAGAGGGGCGGCGTCCCCAAGTCGTATCGATCTGGAAAAATCACTTGTGGTAGTCGATTCCACAAGGAAGTTGGGCGACGAAGAAAACCTCTTGTAAATCGCACAGTGGTGGACCGACAATCATAGAAATGGTACGGATGATATCGCGAGTGGCTCACTGGTCGGTCATTTGTTAGCCGCGCGGCAAAGTGCCCGAGCTACCTTGTGGTCATTGCATAGACCGAGCACTTCCATCACCCAAGCCTTGTATAATACTACTACTTCGACCATGCGCTATAAACTCTTCAACGACACCTTGTACACTCGGTGACGGTGCATGATCTACATTTTAGATTGACGGTGGTGTTGGGTCGATATAATTAGTGGTTACCCTAATATATGATGGACAAAAACCTCGCTAAAGACTGAAGCTTAGTCATTACCGTCACTGTTCGCGTACTTAAACAACAATCGTAGACACCTCTCAACATAGCTGTAGCTAAAACTAAAAGAAGACCGCTTTTTAGATCCAGTGGTCGTACACACAATTGATTGTTCATCATGAGGTTTCAATTTCAAATCCTGGGTGGGGCCAAACTCAGTTATTGAGTTTTTCTGTCAAGAATTTTTCAGTAACAGCCCAGAGTCACAAATGTAGTGGTGATTTACCCCTGGTCACGGGAAGCATTTAAATCCGTTTATCCTACACTTGATCTCTCTCAAGTTGTGTCGGAATCTCATCTCAACGGATTATTAGTGTGTGTACAGAGTATGTCTGTGTTTGCGCACACACACATGCACTAAAATCCTGTTCTGCGCAATTGACTAGTCTCCATTGAGACTGGCAATCGGAATTCGGCCTGGAGAACATTATTAGCCTACAATATACATACTAAAGTAAAGATATTTATAATATAAACACATATATGACATACTTTGTTAGAGAAAAGAATTTTTATAAAATTAAGAGGTTACCTAAAACCAAGGCGCGCGCTCTCATTGTCGAACTGCGCAAGCTCTTGTTCGTGCCTCTCGTGCATCAAACGAGTTCGTTCCGCGCGCTCGGCCATAAATTGAGCGCATTCAGACTCCATCTGGAAATGTGGTACGTTATCATACATGTCTACTATGTATGATATCACATATGATTTCTTGCCTTGATAAATGTCTTCTAATCTATATGTAACAAAGTTAGAACTCAGGCTATTTAACACACCATATATATATACAAAACTAATTGACCTAATCTCACTTATCAATATTATGTTGTCTTATTTTTTTATTGCATGTCTTAAGCGCAAAGCGCGTAGGTATGTTCTACTAGCGCCTAAAAATTAGGAATACGTTTTGTCGCATGAAATCGTATCTAACAATCATATTGAACATATAAATGACATAAAAATAAAATGTGCTATTTCCAGATAATAAATGATTGTTGAACTTATTAATTTTTACACTAAAAAAGTGGTTTTAGTAGCTTATGGTGTAGATTTATCAAGTCCGCGTGGAGGGGTAAACACGATAACTTTTGAAAATATCAATTGTTCAACTCAATCTATTTTTTAATCTCTTCATCTATCATGTGGGAAGCCATGGAATGTAAATGGCAGTTTCATTTTGTTTTGTTTAGTTATAATAATTTTTTTACAAATAAAAAACTTTTCAGCCAGAATAAATAGACTTTTTCTAGGCTATTTGTTAGGCGAACCCTGTAACTACTTAACTCATGTTACAACCAGGTCAAAATTGTACAAGTAATGATAAAAAAGTACGTTGTATGATTATATGTGCCAAATTTCACTCCGCATGCCAAGTAAAATTGCAACAGCAACCCACTCACTCGGTGTTTTAGATATATCTTTTAAGAAATTTAAAAAAATCTAAGAAAAGTCAAAAGGCTGACCATAAACTGTTTTATTTTAATTGCAACATTATGATTATTCTTGAGTTGAGTTGATTCTAGGAGTTTACCCTAATAAATAGTTTTTATTAGGGTAAATGAATTAAAAAAGAGAAAATAAGATAAATCAAGTTTGGTTAATTAATAGAAGATGTACAATCAACGTAATAATAATTCATTACGCGGATATTAGCAAAATAATTTTTAACACCTTTAATATGTTTGGTTACTTTAATTTTAATCAATTCAAAAACTTATGGATGTAATCCATTCATTTTAAAAATTATTAATCACAACCACATTAACACGTTCAGAACAAAATGTGAAAGGTGATTTATTTTGTAAGTAAGTTGGGATGAGACCAGAGGGATTAGCCAAAGACTTTCAAAATGTAATCTTTCTAAAAGTAAATATAATAATTAATGGGAATAATACATCTTTTTATAATTAACGACTATAGAAAGAAAACTATACCCTGCTATGGCGTAAAATAATTTCTCGGATGCGAAAAAACTCGATACAAAATTTAAAACATGTTGATGTATTGAAAAACAAACATCGCCCATACCGAAATGTTGGTAAATCCAAAACATAGCCGATAAATATCTAGTAGGTATTAGATGGATCCATAGTTTAAACCAATGACTTAGGATAGTAATAGACGACCATAGTGTGTAAGGGAGAAGAAATTTCCTTACAGCAAATAGAAAAATAGAAAAAGATCGCGAATCTCATGACACTGTAACCGATCTTGAATGACAGGTCGCCACAAAACTACTCGTGAGAAATAAGCTATAGTACGGCCAAGTAGCAGCGATACGAAAAGTCATTTAACAATACCTCATAAACAATACCTTAAAAATTACTGTGGAGTTGAAAATCTATTATCTGTCTCTTCCATCTTGTGTACTTGTCGTAATGTCTCGTTTTCCCGGTAAAAACATGTCAGGGTGCATGACGAGTTCGCCAACATTTGGGAGGCCATTTTAGTAATTTTTGTTTTTTAATTATTGTTATTTTGTTTTGTTGATACTTGTTTTTTATTAAGAGTGGTTAATGATGTAGCCACAACCAAGTACGTCAAAAGATAAATCAACAGATTTTACTTCTCGGAAAAAGAAACGTCTAAAGGTAAAAGCTATATAGGAATACGATATATATGAATGTTGTTTAGTAGTTTTAATTAAAACTTCCTGGTTCGGAGCGTACTTTAAAGTTATCTTAAAGTTATTTAATTTTTAATTTTAGGTGACTATAGTAGTTTTACTGTGAATGAAAAAAATACGGCTATTAATACCTACAAATATGTTAAAGAAACTTGGCCTAATGATAAATACCCATACAGAAAGCACTTATTTCATTTAAATATAGATTATACAATAATTCAAATTATAACAAAATTTATGAAAAGTCTATTTTATTGGTTTGCTAGACATCTAACTATCAAATAGTTACGTCCCCCTGCTATTCCTAATAACCTTGCATTGGTTTTATTTACATTTGGTACCGCTTCTCGTTGGCCGTAGTATAGATATTTTGTATTTTTTTTTTTGAGTATAGTTGTGAATATTTTGGATTTGGATTTGAACTTTGTGATTATGATGATTCATAGATTATAATATTGTGTACCAAACGTCGACGACATCTGATTTACTGAAAAACCTAGTGAGTTTATGTTCTCACCAAAATTATATTGTCTTGAAAATATATTTTTTATAGAATAAGGGTGACAAAGGAGCGCACAATCCACCTGATGGTAATTGGCTGCTGTGGTCTGTGCGACATTTATTCTCAATTACGAATGAAAATGCAGATGCGTTGTCACCCGTGAGGACTAAGATATTTCATATTGTTTCTTACCTTGTTTCCAGTAAAAAGGGTCTCTAGGTCTCTACACTCACCATACGAAACACGATAGCGTCAAGCTGCTATTTTACGCCGGTATGAAAGAGCGTGGTCCTTCCCCGATCGAGTCGACCTATTTGTGCTATAACTATAATACCAATATAGCTGCAGCATTGCTCTACAAAGTGTTTTTGTCTTCTAGTTGGTAATTTTTTTCTGCCTTTTCTGTCCGGGTTACCGATTTCTGTCGCCAAATAGCAGTGCACACACCACCGTATTCTGGTCTAAAGGGTATAGCCAGTATAATTTGGTTTTCAGGCATTCCATCTTAGTCTCAGAGATGATAAGGCTTTAGTAGCTTTTTTGAAGTAGGTTGCAGGTGTCCATGCGGTGCAAGTAGCCTCTGAACATCAGGTAGACTATGCGTTGGTTTGTTAGTTCAATTTTATGAAAACAAATAAAGGCGTACCTTCTGCTCGAGCAGCGCCCGGCGGACGGCAACGCGCTCCTCGAGCTCACGGCGCTCGCGGTTGCGCTGCGCCTCCGCTTGCATCTTGCTCTTGCTCTGGTACGCAGTCAGCATATCCAACTCATGCTCCAGTTGCATCTTCTTCTGTTGGCACTCCATCTGCCAAAATATTAACAGTGATTCAGTGACGTCCTCACTCCAGAGGAAAGCAAAACCAAATAGGCTTAATATTAGTTTTCTGACTAAAAACAAATAGGCATTTAATTTTATACTCAGTTAAAGAAAAGGCGTGTAACGTGCGGAAAGACCTTCTGTATTATTATTATAAGCTTCAAATGAATCTTATTAAAATAAGCACCGTTATTATGTTATCATATCCTAAAAAAATACACCTTTAAATACCTCAGAGGTGATAACAAAGTCAACAAACATCTTGTAGTGTATGTACATTGAACCTTTATTTATTAAACCTTAATTTATAAACATTTATTTTCATTCAGTTAGATAAATGATAATAATGAGGAATACCATACCATCTGACTTTCATCAAGCTTGATGGTTTGCTTCTGCAGCATATCAGTAATGCTAAGGTCATACTGCTCGCCAAGTTTTACCAATTTGCGTCGCTTCTCATCTTTCAGTGCTTTTATGACTTCTTTTTGCTGTTCCTGTAAATTAAAAAAATATTTTTAAATTTTATATTAATTTGACCTTATCAGAGAACATATAAATCGCAAGTCCAAGGTTTACCAATGGTCATACCTCTTACCTTTTTTTAAACTATTCTAAACCAATGCAATCTAGGTCACAGATTTAGCTTAACCGGAGTGTATTCACTCTGATCTTGAAGACACCCACATTGTTATCAAATGGAAAGATTCCTCCCATTTTCCAGCAAGCGCTTCCTGCGCTTGTCTGCTCAGCAGACAGGCGCGGGTTAGACAAGTTGACTTTCTACAATCGCCAACACTAACAGAATACTATAAAAATGAATGCTGAATGACATATATTAAAATGAATGAAATAAATTCTTAGGACTTAACATGATTTCATGTTTAGTCTTTTTTATGTATGCTGGCCAGACAAACATCATTCTGCATATTACGATGAACCCTTGTCTTAAAAAAATACTTAAATGCACAATAAAAAAAATTGAGGTTCAGTTATCGGAATAAAAACTATTCTTTTTCTCAAATTGGGCCAACTGCACACAGTGTGCAAAATTTAATTGAAATCAGGTCAAAAGTTTAGGAGTTCATCGTGGATAAACACTGTGACACAATTTTTATACATCAACATAACTCCTATTAACTTTAACCATTATGATCAATATCAACAAATGCAATTTTTCCTAATTTATGTGTCATCTTGCCTACTACATACAGTAATAGAATTATTAAGCATCTCCACACGTATCGTTTCAAATTATCAGTTAATATTGGTAGAATATTTCATTGAAACAGAATAACATAGTTCAACATCAATAATAGAAGTTCATCTCATCAAGATATTTTACAGATTTCTTTTATTTAAAAGCAAGGAATTAAAGAAACCAAAACAAAGTTGTGGCCGCTTATTCATCTTAAGAATAGGTTGGTTAATAATTGATTTTGTATTTACAAGAAACCCACAAAATTTTATTTTAATATTTATTGTTATGAAATATCATAATATTTACGAACGGGGAACGTTGTTTTATTTTGTGTTACTTTATTCTCTAAATAGTGAACAAATGTGGGTTAGAGAATCTAAATTTCGTCAAACAACTACATGCATGCAGAATAACAAAGAAATGACTATTAACAATTATAAATTAAAGTTCAATACTTACTTTCGGGGTCATCTGCAGGATTTGCGCTTTGAGCGCCTTATACTGACGTGTCTGTATCTTACAAGTCTCCCGGAACTGCTTTCGGATTTGCATTTCCTTTTGCTGCAAACAAAACATACATGGTAATTATATAATATGGAGTACACTGATTCAATTATTTTCTTCTAGATATGTCATGAGCTTTCTGTTTTTCTTGGATGATTGATGATGACCTTTTTTCTTTTTTCTCGTTCACCATGTTTGGCAGGCAGATTGGTATTCTGGGTACAAGGTTATGCATGGATATGGAGAAGACACTTTTTACAAAACTTTGACAACAGAAGTTGTATTGTTCATGATATTTCAGTAACTTTATGTAGAAAATTAAGAAAAATTACTACTATATAAATCACTTCTTTATTTTAGTAACATTTTAGGTTCACAACAATTTTCAACAATTACACACTACTCAATAATCGCTTCCTATTCTATACCGTAGGTAAGAGTGCTCTACGCCATATTCATAGACTAACCTTATATACTAGTGATGTATATATTGACATATACTGCAGAAGTATTAGCAAGTACTTAGCCAAGCAAAGGCTGATAACAATCAAAGTAGGCTTTACGAATTTTAGCCTTATTGCTATTATATTGTATTTAATTAATGTCCCGACATTTTAATACTAATTTTAAAAATAATATTGTATCTAATTAATAGTTGCAGTTTAGAACAATGACTATCCGACCATAACATACATTTTGTATCATTTTATTTAATAAGTGATAGAGAAAATTGTGTACACCATGTTATATCACTGATCAAGTCTCCTGAGTTATCAATGATCGCTTCCCAAACTACAAATTCCTGGTAATTTAGATTTGGTTTAACCATTTTGGTTTAATCTCCCAATTATTTCATTTGACTTACAGTTGAGATCATTTTTACTTATAAAACAAAGTCCGGCTTATATCATCTAAAATTACAAATATTTTCTTTAATGGTTATCATCACGGGGATTCACCCCGGGTGATTAAATTGAGTGCATGAAATCAACCCAACACTTTTTTACCACTAGCTCACAATGGACATAACTATTGAGGCCTGGTATAATCAGGGAACGTGAGTGTTACGTAGGCCCCTGGCTTGCTCAAAAATGTATTAATTCCGAATGTTTTATTACTTAAAGCGTAAGAAACTCATAATATATTAATTGAAACAATTTTTTGCGGAAAGTTGCCACGTTAATTGTGTCCAAAATGCTTTTGCGGGTGAAGCATCTCATTTGAGAATCGGAAGATGTTGGTACGCAGACATTAATCGTGGCCGCGTTTCGCTCCATGATAAAGTTCGTAAGGTCGACTCTCAACTGCGATCATTGAGGAAAATGTGGCTTTTTCAGGCGAATAATTGAAGAAAACCAGCGCATCACCTATGAGAAGATTCGAAAATTTGGGTTCGAAAATTTAAGTCAAATTAAAAAAAAATCATACACATCTAATAAACGTCGGAAGACTTTTTTACCACTGGATTCCTAAAGAACTCACCCCAGAATAAAAACGGGTTCGAGATGATTGGTGTTTCGTTAATCATTTCAGTAAATTATTCGCTGGTTTTTAATGTATGTATTCAAAATTGTTAATGTATGTACCTATTTCTTAATTTTAATCCTTCGGTAACGCAAACAATGATAAATTTGAATCCTTTTGTTTGTTTATTAAGCATCCATCACATTTTTAAATTCTTATTTTCTACTTACTTTATTCAAATGTTGTGAAAAATGAATAAGTTACCTTAAGACTCTTGGGCTGCTGTTTAAGTTGCAGCGCATGTTTCTTGCGAAGGTCGTGCTCCTGCCTCTGCATGTAGTCGCGCTGGTTGGCCAGTTCCGTCGCATGCTGGTTCGCCAATTGCTCCTCTCTATAAGATACCCGATATGATTTTAATATTTCTGAGCTGCTTAAACATGGAATGATAATCACCAGATGATAAAACTACGTCTTTATTCTGACAGATTCTGGCCACGGCGACAATCTTTGAATACTATGGGTAATTGTCTCTTAGCCTATGTTTATTCATTGTAACGCTTATGTATACCAAGACTAGGGCGATTCGGGTAGTATTTTAGCCCTTCCCTCGGCATGCGGGGCTCTGCCGGGGGTGACCAAATATTTCCTTAGCCAATCGTGGGACCAAAATGAACGAAAATCGACATTTTGCAAAGAATGAAAAATCCCTCTAACGGAACTATCTGCAGGTTTGGAAGAGGCTCTTTTAGCCTCACCAATACCCTGCAACACTACGCCCCAACCTGGGACGAGCCGTGAAGTGGAGGGCACGTCTGCAGCCGAACCACAACCGGAAACAAACCAGGGAGGGAAAAAGAAAAAGTTCGCTAGGCCTTATAAGCTTAGTGGGGCAGCAAGGAAAAGGTACCGAAGGCTGATAGGAGCCGAAGAGGCCCTCTCTCTCCGCCGGAAGCCCTGGGACGAAATTCCTCTGCCCAAACCTGCCCCAGTTACGAAGGTGAAAAAACGCAGTCGGTCTGAGGAAGAGTCCCCCAAAGACCTGCCCAGGAAGTCTGTGAAGCTGGCAACGGGGGAGAAGAAGCTCAGCTTCAGTGCCATAGCTGTAGGAATTCGCAATTCGAATCCTATGAGTGTGGAAGCAGATGCAGCTGTTACACCGGGCACTAACACAGGTCATCGCTAAGACGGCCTGTGGGGTGCAGCCGGGAATAGGACTAAAAATTTCGGGTTTCACTCACAAGCCAGGTTGGATTTTGGTAATGTGCCTGAATAAGGCAAGCCAGGACTGTATTGTGGGTGAAATCGGAAAACTAAAACTCTGGTCGGAGGCAGAGCTCTCGGTAATACCCGAGGGCGAACTGACTTAGCCTCAGCTGGGTATTACCTATTTGCCCCGCAGCGAAGGTGACTCTCCAGAGGAGGCGGCTGTGCTGTTGAGGGCACAAAATGAAGGCCTCCATACAGAGCTCTGGAGAATCCTCCACCGTAGGGACGAGGAGAATGTGTTCCTAGTAACCTTTTCTCTGCACGATCCATCGGCGGTGGCTCTTCGGAAGACAGACAGCAGAGTCGTCCTTGGCGTTAAAACGGTCCTTGGATTTAATTTTTAAAGTTAAGGAAGGCTCCAATCCCCCCCGAGCCCTCCACCTCCAGTGGTGAGACTAGAACGCCATTAGTGAGAATGACGAAGACCCAAAGCGCTGATCTCGCCTCGGTCCGACGGCCTTCGCTGGTGACTTCCAGGGGTGGGGGAGGGGAGACGGGAGCGGTACAGCAAAAGGAAAGGCAGGGGTCGAGCGCCGGCAAATAACGTCTTCGCCCTCAACAGGCGGAAAAGACCCATGCCCCTCCATGCCTATAAATGGTTAACCCCAAGGGTAAAACAAAGGTCCTCCGGACAAATCTTCACTATGCAGCAGCTGCTACTGCCGTGGTGAAAGTTTGCTTTGCAAAGGACAACATTGACCTCGCCCTCATACAAGAGCCTTGGGTGGCCAACAGTCAAGTTCGCCATCGGCGGCCGCGCCGCTCAGCCACAGTTCGCTTGAAGTTCCCTTTGAGAGCGCGTGGTTCGTAGTCGGCTGACCCGGCAGCTGAACGTCGCGTCGCGAAATTAAAATTTGTTAAATCGATTGGCCGATATAGTGTTAGTCTATTAAAATACGTGACTAGGCGTTTGTATGAGATCGCTTGACTAATTTTATTTCATTTGCTGTTAATTGTGTCGACTAGTTGTCTACGCGGCGGCTTGATATCGCACGGAAGCGCGTATTTGTAGTACGTATTTGTAGTGAGTAAAGGAACTTTTGTGCTGGTTTTGACATTGAGGTGTAGCTTACGTAGCATTTTGATATAGTATGAAGTGAATTCGCTTGTTCGATTGAACTCTAAACTTTGTAAATTGAAAGGAGTTTTGCGTTGCTCTTAGACTATAGTTTTGTGCTAAGTGACGTTAGACTGGAGTTCGGCGTCCGGAA
>DWHP01000485.1:0-19768 GCA_018247895.1 Parnassius honrathi
AATCCGAATCTATAAAGATATCGATAAAATGCTTAGCGTAATGATCAATACCATTAATAATTATTTTTATAAGAAAAGATAAAGAAGATTACTACCCAAAAGAAATTGAAACTTATCGATAAATTGCTACAGAGTGCGTGTCTCTTCACTAGAATCATGTGTCACCTTTACATTGCGTGCTTAAAACGACACTATAAAAATGGTATGCGTACTTTGCCAGCAATGTATATTTTTAAGAATTTTAATAACATTTTACAGATTTTGACTTAAAAACCGTAAATTTGAGAAGTTTTTTTACTTACCGATGAAAAGAAATTCCTCCTTTGGCTACACTCGACACTTCACTCCTTGCTTTACAACTAATAACAGCACAAGTATGCATTTTTCGTCAAAATTAGTCGCCGCATTTCACTTGCGCACGGTGAGAGCGTTCTGAGTGACTTATGAGCGCGATCACGTGTCTCGGGATTTTATGACCGTTCGGGCAAATCAGTGGCATGCGTACCCCGCCCACAATGCCGTTCTATGTTTTTCTGTTTTCTATGGTAACGGCCATTCCAATCATAATGCTTTTCATTTTTTGATAAACGATCAAATCTTGTAACTTTATATAAAAAGTAAAAGGAACGCACCATCGTCGATTAGTGGCTAAGCGCTCGCCTTAAATTTCACAGAACGCAATGAACTCGAATTCAACGTCTTTAATTGCAATTTCAATGCTAATTTACCACAAGCTCGGTGGTGAAGGAAAACATCATGATAATATAATACATTATATATGGCGAACTCGCAATGGAGCTGCGAGGCGAACCAACCGCTCCATAATCTTTTCAGAAATTGGATAAGGCCTCCCACCATCGGGACGTCTACAGACAGAGACAGAGAACTTTACATAACTTTTTGTATTTAGTTGTTAAACTAAAGTGGATTGTTTTTTTGTGCAATAAAGTTGTTCTCTTGACGCTTGATGCAATTTCTCTCTGACGATTCAGCATTGTCCTCGTTAATTTCCTAAGAAACTGGTTTCAAATCAATTTATTTTTCTGTTCTTGTGCAGGGTTTTCTCCCGGGAAAAAAAAGATCTCATATCTTTTTTTTCCCAGGAGAAAATAAATATTGGCGTTGGTATGCATAGTAGTATAAATAATTGTCAAAAGAGTTTCTTCTCCTATGCGTAAATATTTATTTTTCCTGGAAGATAAAATTAACATGATATAGGTCTCTAGTGGTGGCGGCGTAATAATGTCCCATTTTGTCCTTTGGGTGTTGTGCAGCGTTGTACAGCTAAGAAATCGATATAAGAAGAATACTTCATTACTATTTTAATTGTATCGAAAGCCCATTTCTGGACTTAAGTCTCACCGTACCTTATAAGAATTAAAGCCTGTAGCTTTTTTGCCACGTTTGGCAGGCAGATTAGCATCCGCAGTTTTAATACTATTAGTGAACCATTTACAGGAGGATCTGCTGCCTATGCTGTGTCAGTTTCTCCCTTTCGCTTAAATTACTTACTGGATGGTATTCTCATTAGGGTTGTGGATTCTCTTAGGCCGCTACAAGGTGAATGGACAATATGGAGTTATATTTTAATAGAAAATTAAAAAAAGTTAAAAGAAAACTCATAATAAAATGTAACTAAGCCGACTTCATAAAACTAAAAAGGATAAAATAATTTTTCCGTAACAGTTTATAGTCTGCGACAAGTCATAATGCAAGGCTCAAGGCAACAATTAAAGCTCTAACATTATAAGCTGTTATGTTCAAATTGTTGTACAATTATGGTTCTTTGAAGACGTTTCTTACTTTAGTAAAAGTTAAGTCTTTGGACGCATAAGAGTGAATCAAGGAATATCACAAGCTCGAGGTAACAACAGGAATGTCATATAATTAGTTGCGATTAAAACTTCTTACTCTTTTTTCCACCCTTAGGGTTGGAATTTTTTTCTTCAATTATATGTGGACCACTCCTGAATTACATCCGTTACCGTTGTTGTCGTGGATTGCGGGGTTCCCCATGGCGGGGTATTTGACCTATTTGTCATGCTTGGAATGCATGTTGGCAGCCAAAGTTTTTACCATTAGTCGTTATTAGGAAGCCGTTGCTGCTCATCTCCTGATATGTATGAAAAAAAATTAATTTATTTAATTAAAAATGTATAAAAATTTCAAGCTTTCAAAGTGTGTTCAAGCTCAAGCTGTATGTGTAACTAGACGTTACCGCCGGTAGTCAGAGGGCTGGTTGTTTTCTTGCTCAAAGGCAAAGTATAGCCATTTAGAAAAAAAACGCAGTCAGAGTTATTGGCACTGTACCGAGGGGAGTAGGGCTGTATAATATTTTCAGTTTTTAGTTTTACTTTTTATCTAAAATGGTATATAACATTGTATATTTAAAAAATACAACATACAAAAATTAAACATACAGTCGAACTAAAAACCTCCTCCATTTTATAAAGTCAGCTTAAAACAAATTTGTTTATTTTAACAAATTCAATAAAATTATTCATTAGAGTACGTACATTGTTGCTCATAAATACTATCGATTTTTGTTTTTCAGTTCGCCTTAAATAAAAGACTTCGATTGTCTCAAAAAATTCTTTTCTGCCAGATTGTATAAGGAAATAATAAAGGCTCATCCTTGCAAGAGTTTTTTTATAATATGCACATTTAATGCGTGAAGTACATTTTAAAAGGATTTGTATAAAATTTTTATTTGAATATTAAGGTTTTAGAAAGAAATTATGAAACATATTAGAACCTAACAGTACCTTCTTTACCATAAGGGCACGCGGGGCCCGAGCCCAGTGCCCTATCGTCACAGGGGCCCTGTGACGATAGGGCACCTATCCCTAGCCCCTAGCCTATTCGGCATCGGCCTTATTCGCTTATTTTTTATTTTAGGAAAATATAACTCGACAAGAAAAATTATAGAGTAAATGAGGGCATTGTTAGTGACTTTCTGGCAACCCTGGGCAGCAACAAGCTACACATTACCGAATCAGCCAGAAAAAGTGGCATTGACAGATTTCCTAGGTAGAAAATATGTAGTTCCGCGTTTCGTCGCCATCTAAACGTTTTTGACGGGCTGTACAGTCGTCTTACTTACAGCCTGGTTTTTAAATTTTCAGCAATCTATGTAGTTATAATCTATGAGATAAAAACATCATTTCGTATTGTTTAATAAAAATAACACTCCAAAAGATTTGACGGAAAATTATTTATTTAATGTGAGAATTTTCAACCACAAATATCAGATTTCATAGGAAATAATTGTTACGATACTTATTTTTAAAGAAGTGATGCGTAAATTTTAATGTTATAAATGAAAACAATACACGTATTGATGTTGTTATAGAATATTTTCTTTTTTTGAAACATTAAAGTTTACATTTTCAATGTCCCCGCTATGAAATCTGTCAAATATTTTACCCTATTTTATAGTGTATGCCTTCATTAATGACATATTATTTAATTTTAACCAATTAACTATAATGAATATAAGATCACAGTAGATTTTTTTTACTTTACAATCGGGTATAGCCTAAGACGGCTTTGATAATAAAAAATACAATTGGAGTAAACGCTAAAATATTAGTTACCATCTAGAATATCGCATAAATAGTTACAAAAAGAATTTAATTCTTATGAATAAATTTATTTTCTTTTGTTTATTTACGCTTAATGGGTATGTATGGTATGGTATGGGTAACAACTCGCGAGGTACACACCTATTAAATAAAAAATATTACTTAATATAGCCTCAGCTTTTTCATACTTAAAACAAACACTACGTATATGAATATAACCTTTGTTTTTATGAAATATTTGCTACATTTAAATTCATTGCCACCCCCGCGGAAAAAGAATGCCTCACAGCCTGTGATTATACTGACTTTCTATACCCTAAAATCGGGAATACTCCAGTGCAAGCACTGCTATTTGCAGAAATAGGTAACAAGGTGGTACCCACACAGACGGACTTTTAGGCATAAAGGTCTGGCCCCTCTATCTAATATTAGTGAAGTTGATATCAATTTTTTTATCTTATTAACTTAATGATTTTAAAGATATTTGCGAGTATGTTGTTGTGTTTTATATATAAAGTGGGATGAAAATTAAACCAATTTCTTTCCATTTTGTAAAAAATCATTAATTTGTCGATCTTTGAATGACAAATAGTTTTGAGTCAAGCTAATTTAGAGATCTTTATTTTAAACATGTGTGACATATGTGAAGTTTGTTGTTAGGGCCACTTCCTCGGCGCTAAAACTCATTAATGAGAGGAGGCCTGTTGCTTAGCAGTGTGCGAGTTTACTCTTTTAAAGTTACGTTTCAATCATTGTATGAACTATTATAACAAAAATCTATTAGAGTTCATTTGTCTCACACATATCTTGAGCTCACTAGGTCTTAGCTTATCTGCCACAAGTGTACTAAAAGCTATATTTATAGCTTGCCATTAACGGAAAATTTACAAAAAAAATTAGAAAGTAGCTATTTTAATAACAAATATGTAAGCTTTCGTAGCGTTAAGTTGGTTGAAATTACATTTAGTGTCTTGCTCACGATGTAGTGGGAGGTGACGGGGTAATCTCAGCCAGTGAAAATTATTACTCAAAAATTTGAAGCCTGGATGAGTTGTAAAGGCGTTTCTAAGGCTGTGTCGTCCTGGTCTACTTTCTTCATATTCTTCTGTATCCTTCCTGGATTATAGCATTAGACCAAATATTATCAAAGATTTTTTCTAAAGTAACTCATTATGTTAATTTACCCTTTTAATATTACTCAAATACTCAGTTACAACACTAGTATTATACCAGCAAACCGATATAAAAAATGGAAGAAAAGCGTACAGACATGTTCACAATACTTTCTATATTGTCAGCTTTTATTTTAAACTTTGATACTAAGTGCGCAATAATAGAAACTAGTTTGGGGATTGAATCCCTATTTTCTTCTTGTGATGTGTGCCACAAAAAGTTTATTAACCAAAAACGCACAAAGAACATGAATCTACAAAAAATATACTTTAAAAAAACGGAATCTGACTCATGTTCCCGAAATCGTGGATATATTGTGGCCGTAGATGGAAAAGGGGAGATATCCCGCCGGGCAAGGTGTTCTGCCAGGGGAGCGGCCAACGCTTCGTTTGATAGTTTAGGGTTGTTCTATATATACTGTTTATGATTCAGACCTTCAATAGCGCGATTTAGGCTTCGATGTGTTTCGCTTGTGGCGCGACGACAGCGCCGCCGCAATATAATCACTGACGTACCGTACAGTTTTTTTTCTAATGAATGAATGAATATACTTTATTGTACACCACAAACAAATTTACAAAGAACATAACAAAGTGCAGATTATATGTAAAATGTGGCGGCCTTATCGCTACATAGCGATCTCTTCCAGGCAACCAAAGGTGTAAAGGAAT
The DNA here is from genome assembly GCA_018247895.1 of Parnassius honrathi. Lineage (NCBI taxonomy): Eukaryota > Metazoa > Arthropoda > Insecta > Lepidoptera > Papilionidae > Parnassius > Parnassius honrathi. The sequence goes on from DWHP01000485.1 coordinate 5,429, forward strand.
AAAACAGTGAATGCCAGGTAGGTGGTGCAATATAAATATACCTAATATAATATCAAAAGATACAATAAAATAACATAAATAACTAATACATAAAAATATATATGATACACATACACATACATATACATAATCTAGAATAATTTTACGGGTTGTATAATATTTAGGCACATAATTTTCAGTCAAGGAACGAGGTTCTCAACGATCACAACAAAGTCAAATAAATTAATTGTATAAATAATAGGAGCTTCAGCACCGTTTATACGAAAAAAATATTTTCATAATCTACGCCAATAAGTTAGGATTAAAGTATACACCCATGGTCACGGGGGACTAAGGTGACTGACGTCCGATCGATGTCAATGTTAACCCGGAGTACCTTCAGCTTCTTAATTATTCTTTATGGTCCAATCTATGCAGAATGAACTTACTATGTCTCGAAGTCTTGCAGTGGTATGCTTGGGTTTAGTTTTAATGTTATTAATTACAGGGTCCCAAGCAGGTAGTAATACCTAGCCTCCTTCTCTATTAAAATTAGGATGTTTTTTTATTTCAATATCCTCACGTATCATCCTTGGTAGGAGTTGATGTTCTTTTGCTAAGATTTTTGGTCTATTGAATTGGATATAATGGTTGGGGCCGCCTAATTTAAGTCATTTTTATACTCCTGCATCCTGTAGATGAATATGACACTCGACAGGTGGTAAGAACTGACTTATCTTCTTTGGCGGCTTGTACAATGTTCTAATAGAAGCTCCCTTCAAGACGTAGCCAGTCTTGTCCGTGACACCTCTGACATATGGTAGTACAGCAGGCACACGCTCGACTGTGGCCGGTTTCACTCGGTTACTGTGCCGCAGGCACAGGATCCGAAGATTGTTATCGTGCTGAACCTGCTTGACGTGCTGAAGTTCGGCAGCCAGGTATTTGCTGTCACAGATCCCTCGTGCTGTCTGTAACAAAGATTTGCCCACGGTAGCTAACTGTGAAGGATGGTGGTGAGATTCATCGTTTAAATATCTGTTTGTATAGGTCTTTTTCCTATACACAGTGTGACCTATGGTGTCGTTAGGATTTCGCATGACTAACAAATCTAGGGAAGCTAAAGAATTATTTGCTTCTAACTCCATAGTAAATTGAATTTTAGAGTTAATGGATTTAAGATGTTCTAAAAATGCAGTTACTTTGTCTGATGGTAAAATTGTGAAAGTATCGTCTACGTACCGCTAGTAGAACCTTGGAGTAACTGGTGCAGTAAGGAGGGCTGTCTCCTCAAAGTCTTCCATGAATATATCGGCAACAATGGGAGATGCAGATGAGCCCATCGCAACACCGTCTACTTGCTTGTAAAACTCTTCCTTCCACAATAGATACCCAGATATAAGGCGATGTTTAAGTAGTAATGTATATTCTGCTGGCATGTTATTTTCCTCTAGTTTCCTAGTTATAATTGAGATGCAGTCTTCAATAGGTAGGCATGTAAATAGAGACTGAACATCAAAACTGTCCATGGTTTCATTGTTAGAAAGACGTAGGACACTGACAAAATGGTACGAATCCTTAGTGTATGCCCTTGTGTGTCCCCTGAGTGACTATGGGTGCTGGAAAGCACCCGAAACGTTGGGAATTAAAAACCAATTAAAATTAAACGCGATAAAATCCGTAAAAGTAGTTTTAATCACAAACACCTATTTTTACAGATTTTGCTGCGTTTAATTTTGCGTGTGCTTTGTAGCACCCGTGGTCATGGGGGGACTGAGGTTATTGACATCCTGATGTCAAAGTTAACCCGGAGTAACTTCAGATTTTTAATTATTACTTTTAATAAGATTTACGCAGAATGAGCTTACTTTGTCTTTAAATCTAGCAATGGTATGGTTTAGTTTAGTTTTCATTTCATTCATTACAGAATCCCAAGCAGGTGGTAGTAGTATTAGAAATTATTTTGATCTTGACCATCTAAAGTTGAGCTAAAGCAAAACACTGAATATAAATATTCATGGTCATTTAAAATTTATAGGTACATTACGTTTCCCACTGGGATGTAACATGCAGAGATAGCTTGTTAACGTTGTAAATAATTAATTTCGACGGCTACCTTAATTATTAAATAAATATTAAAAAAGGTATGAATATTATAGCTTTGATTTTTTTTTAATTTATTAAAATGTAAGAGGAAATACTTGCTGGGTGATGGCGGCGTAGTGGATCGCCATCCACTATCATACATCACCATCCATAGGGGGTAGGCCATCACCTCCTGTCATGTGGGTGTCGTTAAAGATGACTATAAATATACTAGAAATGTATCTAGTCTTCGCTATTCGTAAAATCTTCAGACCGGCGTTGAAGGGCAGCGTCAAAAGTGCGAGAGTTCTGGTGCTGTGATCGTAAATCCACTTGCTAAACGTGTCGGTTAAGGCAAATAGATAGATAGATAGAAAATTCTTTATTGCACTCAAACAAAAAGAATTTGGTACAAAGGCGAACTTAATGCCGAAAAGGCATTCTCTGCCAGCTAACCTTTTGTAGTGTGGTGAGAGCTATGGAGTTTATACATATATACACTTATACACACATAAATATATACATAAAAGTATTATGTAATAATCATTCTCTAAAAATCATTCTCCCTTATTCCATTCTATTCCATTCCATTCCATCCCATTGCATTCATATCCATTCCATGAGTTGTATCTCAAAGCTTTTAATACCAAATAGATTACAGTGGTTGGTTTAATAAAAATAAAGCTATCTGCACTGCAGCACGCTGCAGCTATATTATAGTTGTAGCACGAATGGATCGGCTCGATCGAGACAAGACCACGTTTTATACAGAATACCAGCGTAAAATAGCAGAGTTGTGCTGCTGTGTTTCGTATGGTGAATGTAGAGAACCGGCGGTGTATTGAAATAGCTTGAGCATTTAATCTTAGTCCTCAGGGGTAACAACGCATCTGCATTTTGACTATTAATTGAAGATAAATGTGGATATCTATAGTCCACAGCATCCACTAAACATCAGGTGGACTGTGTGCTCGTTTGTCACCCAATGTTATAAAAATGTGAATATATTATATAGCTTAAGTGAAAATTGTTTCTATCAAACGAACACATTCAAAAGCATTTTACGACATGCTAACTGCTTTGATAACCAGGTAGAACAGTTCCAAAACCTTTGATTATAGAGCAAACTTGAATACCGGACGACACAAATTTTGTAACCTACAAATAATTGTTCTGTTTCTGGATGTTTGTCCTTGTGCAATTTGTGTATGTAAACCGTTTCCACGACACAGTTTTTTTTTTTGGAGAAGGGGCAAACGAGCATACGGCTTACCTGATGGTGAGTGAATACCGCCGCCCACGTACAACCGCAACACCAGATGTGAAAGATGAGAAAATGTGTCATAACGGCTTATACTAAATTACAAATGAGATAAAAATATTTTATATAATCAATTTACAAATTTTACATAATCAGTGAATTCATAACGTAGTCATTACATGTAATGTTGACTCACAAAGCAGAAAATCGGGAAGTGTTTGACTGTGACTCAGAAGGTCGAGGTCGTGCTGCAGGCAACACCTTTTGGGGTTTTCCCTTTATTATCATAATATGCATTTGCAAGTCCTTAAGGGGTTCATGTGTGTAGAACTTTGAACTCAGACTTTTAAATTTTCATCGAACGCCCGCATTTAACTCTCACGATTATAAAAATATACCCTTTTTAATTTTTTGGATGTGGATGACAAACAAGCATACAGTCCACCTGATGGTAAATGGATGCTGTGGCCTATAAACATCTACATCTATCCTCGATTAAAAATCATAATGCACTTTGGGACTAATATGGAATACCTCGTTTCATGTAAAAAGAGTTTCCGGTTCTCTACACTTACCATACGAAACACAGCGGCATTAAGCTGCATTTTTCACGCTGGTATAATTTAAGAGCTTGGTCCGAAGAAGTAGCAAGGAAAGACGTATGTCATAAAGTCGAGACAGATGAAAAGTCTAAAAGCGCGGGTGATCAGATCGACTACAGTAACAAAATAGCGACGCAAGAATACACGCTCGCACTACGATACTGTCTCAATTCAATGTCTGCTTTATCCGTGTGTTTGCCACTAAAGGAAACATTTTCTTTTCGTTGCACTGTTAATATTTTATTCAGTCCACAACTGGGTTGCTGTCCTCTTCTACGAGGTTTCTTTTATCTTTCGAAGTCGCCACTCATTTTGGCTTTCACACATTAAATATTTTATAGTAATATATTTTATATATGAGGTACATGAGGGTGGTATGGTCACCTTAAGCTTTGCCGTCCTATAAAACCAAAACTACGGAGGACGACATAAATAAAAAAAAACAAAGAAAAAAAGCAAGCTTTGGCAATATTTATGAACACTGCGAAAAATCTATTGAAAAAAAACTTACTACAATACACCATACTAAAATCGACTAAAATATTTACTATAATGTCAACTGTTAAAATGGAGTCGATAAAGCATCGCCCTTTCGATATTTTATTATTGACCGATGAAGAGCTGTCGTATCACAAAACCATCTATGAAAACAAGGCTGTAGTTTTTGAGTTATAAGATAGTGACCATATCCGGTTGGATGTAGTTTTTGTAGTAGTACTTTCTAGTTACATAAATGATATAAAATAAAAAACTGAAAGAGTAATTCGCCATATTCTCATTAAACGCAGTATAAAATTACAAACAAAAAATCATCAGTTTTATACCATACAATATAATCTTTCTTTCGTCACTTTTCTTTATAAATCTGAAGTGAGAAACGAACAGTCCACATGATAATAAGTGGCTTCTGTATCCATGGACTATCATGAAACTTCTTCGCAACACATCAACAAACAATAATAACTTATTTTAGTTTTAAACAAAACAAATCAAGTAGATAGTGATTATAATATAACGCAAAAAATCCAGGAAAATTAAGTTTTATAAACAGAAAAACCTCCCGTTTTCGTGACATGCTTCAAATAAGGTTACCAATCAGGATATGCTATGATATAACATCCTAGACCTGATTTTATGGTAACCTTGTACTTAATACATCCGTTAATGTGGTAACGAGAAACATATTTTTATATAAAATTAAACACTCCTGGGCTCAGACCTCCTCTCATTCCTGAGAGGGTGTTGGGGCAAATAAATGTCACAGTGTTGCCCCAACGCGTGGTCTTCACATGTTAGCAAAATATTTTTATAATTTGTTAGACATTCAGGTGTCGTCGTGACTTTTTCCTTTCCCGCCGAGCACGGGGTAAATAAGCAAGCCAGCGCTTAGTTACAATCCCACCTGATGGTAAATGATGACGTAGCCTAAAATGTTAAACTATTATAACTGTTTTCACTCCTGCCTGGAATACTCCCACATTGAAATCGGATATAAAATTTGAAAAACAAATTGCAATTAACATTAACCCCGGCGGGGATCGAACGCGATCGTGAAATAAATTCTTACTGGATATCAAATATTATTACGTTCGAAATATAAACACTATTTATTTCGCTTAATGAACTTAAATGAATTAGAAACGACTTCGCAGTTAGAAAAAGCTGATAATATAGTAATGATATATTTGAATGCTTAATAAATATAAAATGAAACTGCTAAAAAATCACAGACATTAATAATCTCATCCCTAACAATCGCAACCTTTACTTTAAGTCCATAACCGCTGCAAACCAGCTCACGTTCCTGGAATACTGACTCACGTGCGTCGCGACGTCTCCCCCTTCCCCCTCTGTTCCATCGCCCACTTCAGTCTGGCTCCCCTTGTGACAATGACACGACGCTAACCGACGCTTATGTCGGCCGTGACTCAGACATCGTTATGCAATTCTTCGTTTGACGAAGCTTTAGTAGTTGTATTGAAGTAGGGTGCATCCTCATTATATCTCGTAACATCGCATTGTCTCGCTTCAACTTTGTTCTTATATAATAAACAGCCTATTTAAGTTCTCAACGTAAATTTCACAGTAGTTACGTAATATGCAACCTGAGCACCATCGCCACCGGCAGCAAAAAATAAATAAATTTTAAGAACTATTTTACCACGTGCTTTGCGGCGAAAGAAAACATCGTGAGAAAACCTGCTTGTCGGAAAATAAAATATTTCGAGGACATGTAATTCCGTCAACACGTATTGGAGCAGCACGGAGAACAAATTGCTCTATAACATTGAGAGGAGTACTTAACAACGGCAAAAGTGACGAGATATCAACTATTTTACCTCATTTGCACGCTTTTCGTTGTCTGCGGCTTGCTGTAGTCGGACAAGGCTCTGATAATCAACTGGTGGCGGAAAATTTGTTTAAAGTGATGAATGGTGTCATTTCACACACTCCATTTCCATTTCACACCCCATGGTGCGTGGGGTCGAGCCGAATCTCACCCAATATCACGTGACGGAGAGGGAGGTACTCAGAAATAGTGTAAGATTAGGAGAAAATCGGGTTAAATTCAATAAAATTCGGTATGACTAAATCCTACACAATAATATTTATCGCGGTTATGCAAACTCCACAAGTAGTAAAAAATAATTAAGCAAATTAGTTTTTTTTTTTTAATAAACCCAACGCAGTCAAGCACGGGATATAGCACACCAAACATACTACTTAGGGGATACTACGGAAGCGGTGAGGCGTTCGAGCCATATCTTTTTTTTATATCATTGGGTGACAAACGAGCACACAGGACACCTAATGGTAAGTGGATGCTGTGGCCCATAAACATCCACGCTTAACCTCGATTAAGAATCGAAATGCAGATGCGTTATCACCCCTGAGGACTACTAATATGGATTGCCTCGATTCCAGTAAAAAGGGTCTCCGGTTCTCTACACTCACCACACGAAACACAGCAGCATAACGCTGCTATTTGACGCCGGTATTCCGTGAGAGCGTGGTCCTGCCCCGGTTCATCCGACCCATTCGTGCTACACTATAATATAGCTGATATATATATTTCCCCACACTCTATTAAAACAATTACATAACAATGTTTACATAATATTAACATATATACTTAATGCAATGTGTATAAAATTGTTATGGTAGTATCTCACCAAGGGAAGGGAATGGTAGAAAAATCGCCAAAATCTGCACGTAATTATTGGACGCCACCTAGACGATCGTTGTAGCAGAAATCTAGCTCTTTGATGGAACTGGCTGTCATTGGTCTGGATTATATCATCGTCTATCAGAGGCGGAGAGATCACGACACCCTCGGGACGAAATAGGGTGATCGATTCTCCTCCACTACCATTACACGGCAAAGACAGTAACTTTTAAATAACTTTAAGTATTCTTTAAGAAAACAACCTTATAACTACCATAAATAACTCCATTTAGAATGGTCAGTGATTCATTATTCAAATAGGTAATAAAAATAGCAGTGACGCTATCAATATCGCTAATTATTCCGTTAACCATACCAAGCAAGCTTAAAATACTTGGGTTGGGTGTGGTTCACGATAAGTCTTATGGCGGATTCGAACCTACAACTTATGGAGGTTGCAATCCGCTCAATTAACAATAGGGCTACTCATTTGATATAACCCTCTATTTACGGATTTTATCGCGTTTAATTAACTATTTAACTTATTTCTAATTCCCGACGTTTCGCGTGCTTTACAGCGTTTTACAGAACCCATGTTCACGGCGAGGGGGGGGCTGAGTTGTTTGACGTCCCAATGGCGTAGTTGTCCCGGCTGCCTTCAGTTTTTGAATACTAATTTTTGATCCGATCTACGCTGTCCGCAGTAGCCGGTAGTAAATTAAACGCGATAAAATCCGTAAATAAAGTTTTATTCAAGGTGTAATGTACACGTAAATTTAAGAAATCAATAAGGCTACTGTCTCTCTTAAGTTATTGAGATGTTCGCTATTCTTCTTTTTCAGCAGCCCGTAAAAGAATATCTTAGACATGGATTTTTCGACATATTCCATATTCCGTTTAAACATAGGCGTCCTAACAAATTTTCTTAATGTTATCCATCCTATGATGCAATCAATGGGGATTAATCCCATATTATTCGTCCATTTCAAAATTATTATAAAATCAAGGTTATATATATTTTTTTTTGCTTATTACGATAATTTGCACAAAAATCACACTAACAATTTTACACAAATTGCATCAAGTATATATGTTAATATTATGTAAGCATTGTTATGTAATTGTTTTAATAGAGTTTGGGCTCAAGAATTTACTTGAGCTATATGATACGATTTTGTATCAGCGGTTTCATACCTAGCGAAGGAATTAATTAGTTAGCGATTTATTATTTCGTAATAACCGTTGATCGACTTAATACGAAAATATGGATGTGACACTAATAAAAAGTATTTTAAAACCGCACCTACACCTCGATTAAAAATCAAAATGCAGTTGCTTTTTCAGCCCTGAGTGCTAAAATAGAATGCCTCGTTTCAAGTAAAAAGAGTCTCTGGCTCCCTGCACTCACGAAACACAGCAGCATTAAGCTAATATTTTACCGATACTCTGTGCGAGCGTGTTCCTAACCAGGTCGAGTCGATCTATTCACAGAAATAGTAATAACACGATTTCTGTGGATCCATTCGTGCTGCAACCGTAATACAGCTGCAATGTGGCTCTACCATGTATAAATAACATCGTTACGTTGTCATTTCCAGATTATTACCGCACTTTGATTAACAAGCATTGAATAATCCTTTATAGATATTCAAATTATTATAATACAGCCTATGACTATGTGGACCGCCACTCCAATTGAAGTGAATTCATCATTCAACGTCCCGTAGGTGTCGTACGAGCAAATCATGGAAAACGCTAAGGACTTCCGGTGGTGATATGATCATCTCATTAGCGTTACGCATTAAATACCTAGACCAGCGACAGTCAGCAACGTTAAAGACGAAAGGTAATTAATAGAATCTGGCGTTACTTTGCGGAAATTCTTTATAATAAAGATATTAAAACTTAATTCGCAACCCTCCGCTAAATTATATAAAATGATGTGTCTTACCTGGATTGAAGAGCACCTCCCTCAATTGCATGCACTAATTTCGTCACCACTAGTCCCAGCACCACTACTCCCAGCACCACTACTCCCGGCACCACTACTTCCAACACCACTATTCCAGGAAAGACACACCATCGACGATAATTAGTGCAAGCAATTGACGGAGGGCGGGAGGTGCTCTTCAATCCAGGTAAGACACATCCTTGTATTTAATTGAGCCTTGAGCGGACGGTTGAGAATTAAATTTTAATATCTTTATTATGACGAATTTTCGCAAACGCCTGATTCTAGCAAATAAAATTTTAAACAAAAATTAATATTCAGTTATTGTTTTATTTATTTACGCACGTGTATTACATCGAACGTGAACGTGAATACAAATATGTTATGTGAACTCGACCACAATAAGTGGCCGTAGTTCAAGCAGAGCCTCAACTTCAAAGAAGAAAAAAAAAACACAATCCATCAAAACAACCCGAAGTGATCCCAAAAAACAGAACCGGCTCCGTACCTCCATAGGATCAACAGCCTACATGTGGCCTACACTGTACCAAGGTCGCTCGGGTACCGCTTTACAATTATGTTCTTTTTGTACCCACCTTTCTTCCTCGCAACGTATAAAAGAGCGTATCTGCTTGGAATCTTCATGGGATTTCCACCTCTGTATAAATTAAGTATTGGAGGATTTTTCTGTGCAAGTGATTGGAATTTTAAAGGTCGCTGAGGCCACATGTTTTCTTTTTTGCGAATGTTTTTACATGGGCCGGTCGAATGATAGGCTACAGATCAGGATTTTTGAGCCCTTTGTATTGATTCTGACGTGTTTTCAAATCGATAGGAGATAGATTTTGGATTGTTGCATGCACTTGTTGGGTTTGAAGCGCTCTTGTGATTTATGAACCATCCAACTTTCCAAAATTATTACGACCTTTGATTTTATATCATTAAATACTTTATTAAATTCTTTGTTTTCTACGTCTAGGTGGTACGTAAGGTAATAAAGTAAGGAAATAAAACCTATATTTATTTTAATTTAATAAAATGATTCGTAAAACTTTTTTTGAAGTTAAAGAATAGTAAAGGAATGAAGTCTTGCTTGGTGAAACCAGTGATATTTAAGGCTCAAAAAAAGCAGGAAAATTATTTTTGTTTCAATACTGCATCCTTGATGCGGTTATATTTATTGGACTGGTTTTTAAAGAATAAATCTGAATACAATCATAGAGCAAAACACGTAGTCGCCAACTTTAGTTCAAGAATTATAATATAAATGGAGTAATAGAAGCAGAGAGATCTATAGTCGTTCATTTAAATTATGTTATACATATATAAATTCAAAATACATTAATACGAGTAACGGGTATGTAGCCGTGTTAAGTAAGAGGCTAAATGCTCGCTGTAAATTTCATGGTAACCGGCTTCGATCCCTACCGGCATCAATGAAACAAATTTTAAGTGCATATTTAACACGTGTTCGGCGAGAAATAATAAAAAAATATTTCGAAGACGTGAAGTTCGCTGACACGCGTCGGAGCAGCGCGGCGGATGCTTCCTTGCCGTAAAACCTTTTAGGAACAAGAGGAGACCTGTGCCGGCGTCTGTGCTTACGTGTAAAACGTACACAGGCTGTAACTTTAACTACGAGTATCTATATCACAACATAAATTTTGTTTTTATATCCATCAACTATTTCTAAGATTGTAATCTTTATTCCACACTACGTAATTTCCCAAAAACCTGTACCCAGTACGCAACTAGTTTTTTCATCCATATACCAGTAGCTACCAACTGCTTTTAACTTGCTGGACGACATGTACCACTACCATTTAGGGATCGTAAAACCTAGGCTCTTTCAAGGCGAGGAATTAACGGAATTTAGGAAGGCGCTACATTTCCTTCGTGTCCTTGTTGCGAGGGTGATTTAAAAATCGTTCATTTTCTGTTAACACATAATTGAATTTCACACGCTGATCGTGTGAGATTATATTGGAGTTAACTATTCATAGATAAATAATTAATTACGGTTACTGCATGCTGAATCGGTCCTCGATTTTTATCAATAAACATACTGTATGATATTGCACTAGAGTACTTGAGACCCTTTAAACTGGAAATGAATATAATAGTAAAACCGGCGGCTGCCTACCACCTGCCAAGTGTGGCAACTATGGCAAGTATACCCCTTGTGAGGCTCGCTTTGCCTCTTGACGGAAATTAATTCCAGATTTAGGGTGAAGTTTGCCGGATGTATGTATGTCCCATCACCATTTACATATTTTTACGTGGTACAGCCAATGATGTATAAACTTAAGCAGAACGAAGAAATGGGTCGACACGACCGAGGTAATCCACGCCCTCACAGAATAGCAGCAAAAAATAGCAGTTTAAGGGTCGATCCCCATTATAATGCCGTTCACAGTTCGTTTTCGTTTTCATCTCGGTTCTAATAAAATATTATCAAGTAAAAATATGTGTGTGCATTCATACTATCTGGTAACAGTGAAGTTTCGGTCGAATCCCACTCCATTACAATAAACCAGACCGAGATCGGACTGAGAACGGCAAATAAGGATCGGCCCTAATGCTGCTGTGTTTCGTATGATAAGTGTAGAAAACCGGAGACCTTTTTCACTAGTAATGCAATTGTGGCCTTCTATTTTTTCTGTGGCCTTCGTTTTGATGAACATACCATGAACAGTGACTGTCTTCTCCATACATTGCCTCATAGAAATGGGGTATATTTGCCATAGCAGACGTTGTTGCCCACCTCCTGGTTCGTTTAACGCCGTTATATATAAATCATTGTTTATTAGTAGGAGGCGGACCGCGAATTTAAAGGCAGTTAATTCGAATCTGTCGTTCGAATATCGTCGTGAAGTGAACCACATCTAATACGAGAATTTTAAGTTTACCTGGAGTCGTCAACGGGAATATTGGTAGTATTTTTAGTATTCTTAGTATTTATTAAGAAAAAATTGCAACTAACACTGCATTATCATTAGTACCGGCCACATAAATCTAAATAATAATTAAGATTTCTGTGCCTCTTTTTAATATAATTGATATTGTTTATTTCTGTGATATTTTCTTAGGTATAGAATAAGGGTAAGAAACGAGCACACATTCCACCTGATGGTAAGGGGATGCTGTGGCCCACAGTAATCTACATTTGTCCTCGATTAAGAGTCAAAATTATTTTTCTTTGATCAAAATGCATAACGCGTCGCGTCGTGTATTTTCCTTGTTTTTCCTACACTAGTCCTATATCAGAAGCGCTGACTAGGTATTCTCCTTGCATATTATATGAACTACTATTCGATGTAGACTTTAATGAATACAAACTAAAATAGGTTCGTTAAATAAATCGATGTCCATTCAATACGAGTTTCCACCGCACTCCATGATCACTATATCGATATTTATATGAAGTATTGCCACATCCGCAGTTTAATATCGACACGTTAGTCAAATGGTTACAGGGAAAGGGCGGACAAGTGCTTCCACATGTCGATTGCTTAGAATAGATTATGTTTTGCTGATGGGAGTTCTCACAGTTCTCGGCGACGTCATGAAGGTATCGCGTTGGTTAATCTCTTGTGTAAACATATGTGAACAACTTTAAGCTATAAGATTGGATATCTTTGCGGTAGTTGTGAAAGGCACTAATTACAATCACCATATTTTCCGTAACTGCCGTAATGGACGATTATGAATGTAGCTAGATTAACTTGTAGGTAAAATCTTTATAACTTGCCAAGTTATATTAGACTTAATTGAATAAAGTTAGTGATAATGATACTGTCGTTGATATATTTCAATCTGATTAGTTTAAAATTCAGATGCCTCATATTAACTGCACTGCTGGACAAAACTGTTTCTTTTTTGAGAAGGTAAGCGCCAGTCAAGCAGCGTCAAAGGTGACCGCCAAAGCGCCTGTCAATAATGACGACAAGTATGGCGATAATGACGACTTTCCTCTGCTATGGGAGGCTCATGTCCTGCAGCTAACTACTTCTGGCCTGATGAGGTAGAGGAAGAAGAACGAAACAAAAATTTGACTAGCTACTGTAGAAAGTTATCGAGCTCCACATGCCGTTGTGATATGGTTTTATGTTTTAGACAGATCCTACTACATGTCTTAGTTCTAATATGTCTTAGTAATAATTATGGGCAATGTTATTTTTTTACTGTAAGAAATCGTCACAAAAAACTATAGTTAAAATTTTAATTGTACCCGAGAATCGAGATTAGCCTGCTTACTTAAAATGAACGATTAGAAATATCTGATATGCATATTAAATAAAAATTAAGTAATATTTTTGCACAGATATACTTACCATCACAATGCATCTAAAGTTCACTACTGCACATAATCCTTCCCCATAGATTGCCTCATAGAGAGCATATTTTCTATAATTGCCATGCTTGGCAAGCGGGTTTCAACCGCAGTTTTTTTTTATCCAGCTGTTTTTAGAAAGATGCTGCTGCCCATTTTCTGGTCCAGCTTACTTCTGTCGCCTCATGAATGTTATGGTCACGAAGGATATTTTAATTTAAAAAGTGTGCTATGAAACATCACCCTTTATTAGTACTAATAAAATGGTGCTGAGATCGCAAAACGACATTAAATAATTACCAGCGGTTTATCTTTACCGACTTTTGCCATACTTATCAGAAAACATTCATCTACCCACATATTCTGTAGATAGACTGCAGAAGGCGAGGAGTAATAGCTTGGAGCCAATTCGAATCTCAAATTAGCAATCAGTGCGGGTTCAGACAATAAACCACAATAAAGCAAATCCAAACAATGTTATGGGGAGGCACAATAAATAGCCATGAACAATGGACTCTAATGAACTGGAGCCGAGACTTCGTTATGTGTTAAGCACCGTTCATACGGAAACGATTTGCAAAAGATTAAATCTTGGCAATAAAAAAAAATGAATTAAACTTAGTTTTTACGGATTTTATCACGTTACAATACGTTTTACCTTCTTGTAAATTCCCGACGTTTCGAGTACTTTACAAAACCCATGGTCATGGGGGTACTGAGGTGTTCGACATTCCAATATCATAGTTAGCCATGGCTACCTTCAGTTTAAAATTACTATTTTTGCTTAGATCGGACCACATCGAGCTATTATGTACTACGTACTAGAGGCGACGCTGCATTCAGCTACTCTGTTCCACTCAACTGCGGTGCTTACACCGCACTTTATTCAGTCACTCGCTAGGCGCTTGTAGAGTTGTCACGTGTTGTGTTGATTTAAAAAAAATCTCTTGATAAAAATATGCC
>DWHP01000486.1:0-19766 GCA_018247895.1 Parnassius honrathi
GGTTAATACACAGTAAGTCAATATTTGAGTTTTATATATTGAAAGAAATATCGATATATGTTTAGCTTTATTTTAAAAAAAAACGCAAGTCATTTATTTTTGTTCATTTATTATATTTATTTAGAAAAATAAATTATAAATTTCTACAAAAACCAATTAGGTTGTCCTTAATATTTCTAATTCTTCGGTAGTTGTTTTAAAAGATAAAAATTAGATAATTCGTCGCAAAGCATCATTTTGCTATGTACGATTCTCAAAACATGAGTCTCGGATCCCACAAACATGACTCTGTTTGCAGAATCTTAAGAAACGTAATAACTTTTTTATTATTCCACTCCATCATTGTCATACGTGCGACCCTGTTGCACTCATCGCGCGCATTTTTGGACAAAGGTAGTGTGGTCGACGCGTTATTTCGTGCGGTAATCTCTTTGATGTACCGCCACTCGAGTTATCGCCAAACGGCAAACGGTATTGTAAATGCCATAGTCAAATTAACGCGTTAAGTCATGGCCTCTCCTACATTAAACGTTCATCAACGCGATAATTAACGGCATTTCTCGTTAGTGTGGCCCCAACATAAGATTGTACAAAGATGGTAAAATAAACAAGTCTAGAAATAAAATAATTATTCCATTTGTATGATAATCAAATATGTTTAGTTTTATAAGATTAAAAAAAAATCGTATTCTATTAAATTATATAACACATATAGGTACACTATGTTTAGTTTAGTTTTCTTTATTTTCCTTGTTTTCAAATTAAAATTTAGGCTCCCCCAAAAGAGGGTCTTTGGGGGGAGCCTAAATTTTAATTTTTAGTTTAGAAATGTCACAGATAAAATTGCGTAAATTAAAAATAATGAAAACATAAATCGTCGGATTGCACCATCAGAAAGGTGAGATCATAACTGTCACCTAGGTCTTTATGAGCCCTTTCAAATGAGTTGCAAAACGATCGTCCTATCTAGTGCCGTCATTGAGATCCCATACTCACTTTTGGATTGCACCATCAGAAAGGTGTGATCATAACAGTCACCTAGGCCTTGATGAGCCCTTTCAAATGGTTGAAACACGATCATCCTATATATTGCCGTCACTGAGATCCTATATCCGCCTTCGGATTGTACCATCAAACAGGTGAGATCATAACAGCCACCTAGGTGTTTATGAGCCTTTTCAAATGAGGTCAAACACGATCATCCTATCTAGTGCCGTCACTGAGATCCTATAACCATCTTCGAATTGCACCATCATAAAGGTGAGATCATAACAGTCACCTAAGACTTTATGAGCCCCTGTCAAATGAGTTGAAACGCGATCATCCTATGTAGTGCCGTCACTGAGATCCTATAACCATCTTCGGATTGCACCATCGGAAAGGTGAGATCATAACAGTCACCTAAGACTTTATGAGCCCTTTCAAATGAGTTGAAACACGATCATCCTATCTAGTGCCGTCACTGAGATCCTATATCCATCTTCAGATTGCACCATCAGAAAGGTGAGATTATCACAGTTACCTAGGCCTTTATCAGCCCTTTCAAATGAGTCCAAACATAGTGGTTCTATGTAGTGCCGTCACTGAGATCCTAAACTTACCTTCGAATTCCACCATAAGGAAGATGAAATCATCACATTTATCTAGGTCTTTATGAATACCTTTCAAATGAGTCCAAACACTATGATTCTATGAAGTGAGTAAGAGTGAAATGAGTTTAAACACGATGTTTCTACTTAGCATCACTGAGATCCCTTAC
Organism: Parnassius honrathi; assembly: GCA_018247895.1. Taxonomy (NCBI): domain Eukaryota; kingdom Metazoa; phylum Arthropoda; class Insecta; order Lepidoptera; family Papilionidae; genus Parnassius; species Parnassius honrathi. The sequence continues at coordinate 1,760 of DWHP01000486.1, forward strand.
CCGCCTTCTAAGTCAATCGTAAGGAAGGTGACATCATCACGGTCACCTTAATCTCCATCCTCCGTCAAACGAAATTCTCTAAATACATAAAATAATAAAAAATCTAAATAGCATAAAAATAATGTAAGTAGTTACTAAGGAAGTAGGTACCTACCATTAATTAACACTAAATGAAGCCAGCGGATTACGGTGCCCCCGGAAAACTCCGTGGAGTGCCACTCATTTCACACTCACGATCAGTTTTTGGATGTACGCCAGTTCGACTGAGCTGTTTCAACTGACAGTACGCCCGGAAAAACCCGTGGGTTGTCGTCAGTCGAAAATTTCAACTTAAGATTCCACACTCACGGTCAGTTTTTGGACGTACGTCAGTTCAACTGATCATTTTAACTGCTCGTATGTGGGAACCATTAAAACTAGTTATCATTTCTACTACTCTAACTAGGTACGTAAGGCCCAATAAAATAAAATAAAAAAAGCTTTCCTATTATTAAAATTAAGTAAGCATGCAATATAATATGACGGTATTTACATAAGTTAACATAAGTTTAACAATGTGTGTGCGCATGTGCTTAGTATGCGTGTGCGCCGTGCGCGCGCGCCTTTGTGTGTGTGTGTGTGTATGTTCGGGTGCGGGTGCGTGTGCATGTGCATGTGCATGTGCGTGTGTGTGTGTGGATGCGTGCGTGCGTGTGTGCGTGTGTGTGTGTGTGTGTGTGCGCGCGTGTGTGTGTATGTGTTACGAAATAATACAACAATAAATTTAATAGCTTTGAATTAACTTCTACCAAATTTATAAAAGCTATGCATATGTAACCTCATATACAGCTTTAAATTATATTTAAATTCGTTGTTAATATTATAATACACTAAATGAATTATTGCGTTAAAGATCCGACATACCCTCTACTTAGTTCATGATATAAAATCTCCCACTTTTCTGCTTAGTTTAAGCGATAAAACTAGATACGAAATATCAAATATTGACTTTATGCTTGCTCATACGACCAGCAGCTAAGGACCACGTTTTGATTCCGTTTCATTCGCATTGCATTGTATGAGTTGCAACTGGCAACATTCAATTGTGTTATAAGATTTTGAGGAATACTTAGAGAAGTGTTGAGATTTGAGAATCCCTGGTGTTACAGTTGTACATGGGCAGCGGTAGTCACTTAACATCAGGTGACCCGTATGCTCGTTTCCTTTCCTCAGTCCCATAAAAAGGTCTCGGTTCTCGGTCGAAGGTGGTCCTTACCTTACCTTACCTAGACATACAATTTTACCTAGGAAAACATAATTATCAACAACTTGGAGCGCAGTTTTCCCAATAAATATCGTCGAAAGACGTTAGGCAGTTTTTCTCCATTTCCAGGTTCATTTTAAGACCAGCTCGTTGAGAATGATAATCATGAGGTAATTGAGCATAGGGCTAAGGACTTTCATTTTTATATAATATAGTCTTTGAAATATACATACAGAAATACTATCGTCTCGAGATTGCAGGCAAAAACTTTTAGATTTTTTTAATTATAACTGGACTATTTTAACAAAACAGAACGACTTCGAATGTTATCAAATCTTGTCGTAATATTTTACTTTTTGTAAATACAAAATAAGCTAAATTGCTTTACTGTTTCATAAGATATCGTACATAAAAATAACTTACACCAAAATTGGAAACATCTTTTTTTTTGGAATGAAAATATTTCCAATGACGGTCTATTTTTGCTGAATTCTTAACAAATTGAGTGTCATGGATTTCGTTTTATCAGAGATTTCATTACTGTAATTCATTCGATGGATGTTGATCCGAGTTCACGTGGAAGGCTTATTTCTTTCTTCAGCTCATTGAATTAAGTAAACAAGATTACTGAGGGCTATATGCTGCTACACAAAATTATACTTTATGTCTGTTCATAAAATCCAAAGAAGGAAATTTTATATTTATTTTATTTAAGGGATAATGCTGCTATATACGCTAATAAACCAAACTACGGATATTACTAAAAGTAGAAAAATTAAAAACGTTTAAAATATTAAATATCAAACCACTGAGACATTGTTTTGAGTAGGTGTTATACAATACCTATTATATAATACCTACTACATATAGAAACTGATAAACCTTAATTTAAAACTTACTTCCTAATTAAATGACATTATGTAACGAAGGGTGTAACGGAGAAGATTAGCCCTCAATCATACCAGCACCGATAACTAACACCTTCGATATTGGGTATATAGTTTTTTTTCGGAATCGGACATCTGTTTAAAATGGTTTTCTCCCATCTATCGGAGTCCAGAAAATTACCTTAATAATATCCAAGAGTTTTATATCGCTCATCAAATAAATGTTACGAAACTTTGATTTCAAAGAGACGCCACATTTCAATAAGCTTACTTACAATATTGGACAAGGCTTGCTTGAAGTTTGTTGGCAAATCTTCCTTAACATTTGGAACTGCTTACTAGTCTTCAATCAAACCGATTAATAATTAAATTACTAATTATCAGTGCTTTTAAGTTGCATGAATAATTTGTTAAAATTTTTAATTTATACAATTATAGAAAAGTTCCTAATTAGCCACAGCTTATTAGGCTATTTAGTGGGTAAAATTAAACCTAGTACGGGTTTAATTTTTATTTCGATCTGGGTTATTTAAACAATTTATGTGGGATTTGATGGGAATTAGTTTAAACATTAGGATAATGCACACTATAATTTAGACAAACGACAGTTACTTTGCCATGAAGACAATAAGTAGGATCCTTAGCATAAAAATATTGCTTGGGTAAATCAACAATATTTTTAAAATATTTTCTTTACATCCGTGCTATCTGGATTATTGGTGGTCCTCCACAGTGCGATTTCCTTAACTTTTCTTCCTCGCACACCTTCCCTGTGGAATCGACTACCACCATCGACATTTACGGACCAATACTTCGGGACCTTCAAAAAAAGTGCCTACTCTTTTCTAAAAGACCGGTAACCCATTAGCAATTCCCCTGGTGTTGTTGTTATTCACTTCGCATCAAGTGAGCCGCATGCTCGTTTGCCTTTCTCATATAAAAAAAAAACAATTGACGCATTAAATATCAAATAAAAAGGTGCAAGACCTCGTGTACTGCGATCGTCAATGCAAATGCCGTTGCGGGGAAGGTTCATTGTGCAGTAGTGAATCTGTTTCACATCTGTAACATTCATGAACAAAGCTGTAGCGTCCATGTTAAATAAACAAGCGCCACTGTTAACATTTGCCATTATAATGAAACTCCCGCTTGAGTAGTAATTTTGGTTTTGTGGTTGCGACATCTCAGTACAATGCCAGTGACAAGCGTACAATAGCAGCCCAATGTTGCTGTGTTTCGTATGATGAGTGTAGAGAACCTGATCTTTATACTGGAATACGAGACATTCTATCTTAGTCCTGAGGAGTGACAACGCATTCGCATTTTGATTCTTTTTTCGAGGATAGATGTAGATGTCTTTGGTCACAACATCCACTTACCATTAGGTGGGCTGTGTGCTCGCTTGTCACCCTTATTATATAAAAAATATATTCTAAAAACTAATCAGCCTCTGATAAATAAATGGTTGTACTGACTAGCGATGAATTTTCAACTTCTATTATTTTTTGTATTCTATACGCTCCGAACAGTTCAAAACGAGTGTCTGACGGACGCCTATTCTCAAACGCCGCGACAATTACTTCCGAGTCGTGTCGTGGAGGGAACCAGGTAACATTTTCCGACATCATTTGTGCTTGATATCGTAAAACTGTTTGTCTCGACAATGCTGTGCAAAAGTTATATCATAAACATTGTCTGTACCAAACGTTGTTGATAAGTTCGTGACGAGTTGTACGAGAAACTTGTTCCAGTTTTCTCGCAAGCATTGATCCAAAGATTTTCTTTTCAATCTGGTCTTCTGTTGTAAATCAAAGCTATTTTTAAATAAAATTAATTTTTAATTCAAAATCAACCTTTGCAATGCTCTTTTTGGAAGTCAAAAAACTACGCTATTGTTTCAAAAAACCCCTACTGCGGGAAGACCTTGTTGGAAGAAGAAACAAGAAACACACAAGTATACGGTTTTTCTCTAACAGTTACTATTAATTACAAGGTTAAAATTAAAAATATGTAGACTTCGTTCGAAAATTCAGAAAAATATGTTATTGACTCATAAAGTCATAATTCTCTGAAACAAATAGATCTTATTTAATCGTAACACTTTTGCTACGTAAGTAAAAGCACATTTATAGTAAGATCTAACTTTTATTAAAAGCACAATTTTATATTTCATTGCGTAAAGCGTAATTGTTTCTTAAGTTGATTTTCCGGCCGCGGAAAAATTAAGGTGTAAGTTTTAACAGATTTATTGCAGTCGCGGTGTATCCGAACGACCGAGCTAGACAACTGAGAGAGTTAAATAATTGGTTTATGGAGAAAAACAGAATATGGCGGCGGTTTAATTGATAGCTGTCGGTTTTCCTGTTATAAATAAATAATAAATAAATATAGGAAGATAGAATGGGAAAATAATGCTTCAGTGTAAGTAAACAGTAGACGTTTTAGGGAATACCTTTGTATGGACAAATGACGTCCGGATGTTTTCTCAAACGGTACAAATCCCAGTTCCTAGCTTGAAATTTTCGTCATATATTTCTTCTTTACCTTTCATTCGTGCTTTTATTTTAAACATGTTATAACTACATTTTTATCAATTTCAAAAATAACAATATTTATCAGTAATATTTTTATTAATTTTAAAAAGAATAAAAATGCCATAAAATAATAGTCTACCCGATAATAAGCGACAACTGCAAGAACTTCATAGACAGACACGGCATGACCTTCTCACCCATAACAGTGTCGCTACATAGCAGTTCCGATCTGAAGTTCTGGAGGGTGTAGAGCCCATTTCATCTGAAATCTAGCATCTGAATCCTCAGAGTTCAGTAGGCTGCAGGTATCTTTGGACTACTGGAGCCACGAACTGTAACTGCCTGATGATAAGCTACAGTTCAATTGTCATTTCAGTTTTTTTTTAAAACAAGACACACTAAACGATGTCGCGAGATTGCTGGATTTTTTCGTTAGGACAGTTCGTTGTCTTAACTTACCGAAGTCGGGAATTATTGAATGCATATGGACATTGAACCATAGTTATATTCTGATTACAATAATATGACACAGTAGTTGAAGAATGTACAGTATACGAACAAAGAAAAACGAAAAAAAACGCTAAATTGTTGTCAAAGTTTATCCCGAAATCGGATAAAAATACGGTTAATCTTAATCCTGAAGTCGGTTTCAGGTGAATGTATTTTTAATTTTTAAATCTGGATGATCCGTTAATGCGCTGATGGCATTAGTTAAACCTGAGCTCTTTTAACTTGCCTTATTAGCAGTACTGAAATCTAAAACCTCAAAGCTTTGTGCCGATAAGCTTACTGCACAGCTTGTAAGTGGGTCAGATTGGTTTAATAATCGTTACACTTCTTTAAGCTTCATCGTTTTATTCATTAATTAGATATGGAGAATGAAAGCCAATCGTTTAATTCAATACATAGCCACTTACTATCTCAAACTAATTGGAATGCCAACAAAAGGAAGTATAAGAACTATAATAAAACATTTTACCGAGAAAATTCAGCCGATACGATATGTATGCACGATTTAGAAATAACAAATTTCGAAACCTGTACCGTAAACTATACAAAAATAACGCTGTTGTGACTGTGATTGTGTTGTCCTATGAGTGGTAAAACCTGAAGAGCCTTTCTATCAATATCGACACATTCCACCGTAGTCCCCATACATAGCCACCAAAGGCTTGTTTAGAAGTTAATTTTAAACAATTGCTGTGATGAATATCCCAACAAAAACTTAAAAATGTGTTGATGTTTGCTTAACTGGAGGTTCTCAATTTTTAATTGACTTAAATGTACTATAAAAGTTTCGTGTATTAAGAGTATTTTTGGGTATAAAACTCGGTACGAGGAATTTTCGGTACGCGCCAAAACAGTGTAGTGGGCTCTATATGGCTGCGCTACAAGCTCAGTAGTGAGATCTAGAAAGCTGACAGATCAAAAAAATTCTGCAAGTGACGAAGAAAGGACTATTGTGGAGAGTGATAGCGTTACGGTTTTTTAAACATGAAAAATCATAATGACAAACCTAGCAAATTAAACGAATATACTTGTTACCTACGTACTTCGCGTCGTTTTTTAATCAGATAATTTAAAAATGATAAACACTACACGACCTTCTTAGACCGTTTTCATAATAGACGGCCATTATGATCTCCGCAGTACTTTTCCGTTTATGATGCCCACCTGCCCAAGATAGGAGTAATGAAACGTCATGGTCCAGACGAAGCCCTATGAAGCAGACCGTAGCTTTTGTTATCATGGAAAACTTGCGGGCTGCGTTGTAGTCATGGAATTGCATCGCTCGTAGTTGTAGCGTGCAATGGTCCGGGACAGTGTTTACTTTTCGGCGCACGCATGCTAACCTGTTGTGTGGAGGGGAACGGGGAAGGTGCGCCTATCCTATTGATTGGGGCGAGGCACCAGTCCCAGTCGTGTCACACCCGCAGTTGCTTGTGGACGCATTCGATCCGCGCTCGTTTACGATTGCCCGTTGCGGCCTGTGTTCTGTACATCTCGACATGCAGCCGGTACAGCGCCGGCCGCAGTGAATAACACATTTTCAGGTGATTTTATATTTTTAAATATTGCCTCTTATTAAATTTCGTATGTGTTTGTTTACGCCATTGTTTGGATGATCTGCTTTTTGGCGTAAAGTCCAACTTCAAGTGAATTTTCTTAAATGATAATTGTGGTGGGTACGTTTAAAATAGAAAGCGTGTAATTCCAACGGGTTAATGTTTTGTATTGCATGATTTACTTCTTTGTTTATATATTCATTAACCCGGTATGTGGTTAGTTTATTATACTTAAGAAATATTTAGTTTTATTTATAAAGACTTAATGCGTGACCATCTTAATAGGTTTCATTTTGTTTAACAATAGATTTTAGCAAATTAATACGGATTTCATTTAGATTTGTATCGTTTGAGTTTGTAACTTTGAGTGTTTATCAAAACAAAGAATCTGTTGTTGGTATTAGCGTTATTAGCTGTTCGGAAAGTATTGTTTCCTTGCAATGAATTAGTAAATTTAAATCATTTTTATGTCGGATATACTACATGAATGATGGATAATTTTCAGTAATTAAGAAGAATACAGTAAAAATACTTTTATGATCGTTTCATTTTGTATCACATATTGATACATCATTTTTAACTGGCTTTACGGCTCTGGGTTCTAGCCTTTCTGAGCTTATCATTTCTTTCGGAATCTTATAGGGCGGAAATTTATAGGCGAGTTTCTCGGATCACATTTGACCAGAAAAAAATCTGTTTAGATGGATAGCTGTGAAAAAAGTGATAGGTGGCTACACCATAGCTCATCAGCTACAAAATCACAAATCCAATGTCCTTTAATCGACTTTTACGACATGCTACACAAGTGACACTTTCTTTTTTGTTATATTCGTTTTTGTTTGTATCAAATCAGTCGCACACTACACTTCCCGTTGTACGTACGTGTTTGGAACGCCCATAACAACCATTCTGAATTCACATTCCTGTGCAAACAGACTATTTATTTACTGTTATTGTATAAGATCCCCATAAACATGGGTCCTATAAGTCCTACATCAATATGGGACAAATATCAATATTTGAAGTATATTGCATATTTCTTGATAAAATTAATGTATATAGATATGTCAATGTAAATAACACTATTATATAGTTTACATGTACGTTCTCAGCTTTTAGAATTAACAGTATAGCATATGCGAAGTAGACTTCAAAGTTTATGTAATTATTTTGTATGTGAAATAAATCTTCGCTTTTACAATTTAATTAAAAACGATTGAACAATTGGTTAATATCATCACAATTCTTTTATTCCTAGCTTTTACATCTCTACTTTTGATTTGATGTATGTCGTATGATAATTGGATAAACCGAATTTTCCGCAAGAATCTAGGGATATCGAGAAAACATTGATAATTAGACAATGACTATGACATTTCTCAGTCTTATTGAAAAAAGATTAGGGGTTTTGCAACACTGAATATACTTGACTTTGATTGGCTCGATAGGCGTATAGTCTATGAGTAATATTTTTTTTGCAAAATCATAACCTCACTTTTCACACAACAATATTGACGCAAAGTTACTTTTGTAACAGCTTCGGCGCCGCTGGAAGTGCAGCCCCTTCACCCTTGCGTAGAAAATTTCAGGCACCCTTGCTCAGGCAGCAGCTTTGGCTAAGTGGTCGACTAGCCTCAGCCCCTATGCCACCCTGCAATTTACTACGGCGGGCGGGGCTGTTCTACCTCCGCGCCTTCGGATTTACAAAAACACTCTAGGGGTAGAGCAGAGACTACGTGGAGTCCGGACGTGTTGATTCGGTTTTAGAACAGATTCGATCAATCGTCTAATTATCCGAATTTTCGCGATATCCCTAGATTTTTGCGGAAAAATCGGTTTATCTAATTATTCTACGACATATACATACATTATGCAGGTAAACGTAAACCTACGTGTATTTTTTGCGATAAGTATCAAATATTGAATAAATGCTGCACATGCAGAGCTGGGCTCATAATGGATTTTATTTTCAATTTTCCTTAATGTATTGGAATTCACTTTCACTCTTTGTACTTCTTCTTGTGTTAGTTAAACAGAGTTAGCGTTGATTTAAAAATATTCGAAGTATATGCATATCTATATTTGTGGTTACAAATTGTTAAAGCAATTTTGGGTAAGAGTGACTTTCGTTAAGTCAGTGCTTTTAACTATCTTTGGCTGCATCATCACTTACCATTAGGTGGGATTTACACTCAAACACTGGCTTAAAATGGTAAAAAGGTACAAAAGACGAATTAATTAGTCTCGCTGGGTTTCATGCTGGTTCTTCTCAGTACAGAGGTTTCTTCCGAAAGAGTGGTAAATTTAAAAAAAAGACTTTAAATGAGTATTATTTATAATCTATATTGAATAAAAAAGTTTCTGTTTCTGTTTCTGTTTCTAAATTCTGAACAGTGAATTCTGCGGGGGATATGAACTGGGCTTGATATTAACGTTGCTAAATCTTCCGAAGAGGTTTACCATAGTACTCGAACCTACATACCTACGGTGCCATTTTTTTTTAGCATATATAGTATTTTCTGGTATACATTGTGTTTTATAAAAGTGGTAGATGGTATAACAAAAAAACACACACACATACACACAGCATGTTCAAAATAAATTAAATTGTTTTTAAAGTAACATTTTCGCTGCGTCAGCCTTTATTTATTAGTTTAGCGTACTATATATTTTTTTGAAATACTATTCGGACCCGTAAGATTGTTAATATATAACATAGTATAGTAATATATAAGAATGTTACTAAATAATATGGCATATTATATTATATAGTAACCGTAGCGTATGTAATACTTATTCAGTATTGTAGGATACTATTTACTGCTTAGCGGCGTATTTAATCGGGGTTAGAGGTAAACTTAATACCTACTCTGTTCATTTTAGCATGACATTTCATGTTAACAAACCGTAAAATGGATTCTTTATAGTGCAATTAAGTGATAGAATACATATGTACCAAAAATGCTTAATATTTGGAAGCGCAATAAATGACGTACTCAAATAAGCTTAGTTTAATTGCCTTTGTTTATTAAAAAATAAATAAACTTGTACTAAACTAAATTAAAGTTAATTACATTAAAAATATATATGATTATGTGCACTAAAAGACCTAAAATTTCGTTTTTACGTTGTCTAAAACTGTGCGTCTCGTATTTAAAACTAAACTAATGAATAAGAGGTGAAGATAAAAGCAAAAAAAAAGTCAAGAAAGCAGTATGCAATAAATGTATTGGTATGACGCGTTATTAATGGTTAAATTACGCTTCAACCGTGCAACCAGGTGCTCCGTACACAAAGCCACATGGATGCAATATGTTATTAAATACAATTCGTATTTAACTATTTTAAGAGTACAGAAAAGGAATGATGCTAAATGTTGCTGTGTTTTGTATAGTGTAAACAACCGGAGACCCTTTTCTGGTAACGAGACATCCTAATTTATTCCTGAGGGATTCCGCATCTAAATTTTGTTTTTCAATTGTGGATATATACGGCCGTCTATGGGTCACAGCATCTTCTTACCATCTGGTGGACTGTGTGTTCGTTTGTCACCAATAATCTATAAAATAGTATAATAAATGTGAAATTTTCCCGTACTATGTCTGTCTGAGTCTGATATAACCAGCCAAAGTAGATAAAATAACATTTCATTGTTTATTCCACCACGTAGTATTTCTGGGATACGTTTCGTGCAAAACATCGGTGTTGGTTGACTCACCATGCGTTAATTAGAATGCTGCGATGTAAACTCAAAATACTGAAACGGTAGTAGTACGAGGTGAAATAAATGTTAAAATATTAATCTCTTTATTCAGCCATTTTTCGTTTGGAATTTGTTATAAAGGGTGCAATTTTTTTTTATAGAAGCGGGAGTGGCATCAAGCATACAGTTTATCGGATTGGAAGGAAATACTCTCTGTACATGTTGTAGTGGAATAGATCTATCTATATATCGATCAACGATTTAGATATTTTCATTTACGAATAAAAATTATGTATGGAGCTATTCGTACCGAACTTACAATATAGCTATAACTCACGCGTTTCTGAAAATTACTTTATGTATAAGCGTTATACCGTCCAATACCCAATTGTTAAACAGCACGCAGTTTTTTACCTTACAGTAAGCGTTTCATTTAGCTTGAAGCAAATAACCTAGAGTCTTTTTTACTGCATTAGCTTGTTATATGTTTTTATGAAAACCCCCCGCAATCTGTGCCATTTTCACCTGCGACTCCTCTGTTATAATATAATATTATCGCAAACTTTTATTTCGACCGGTTCTGCGCGTTCACTACGTGCAATACTTACTTGATGTGTTTAAACTTGGCGGCACAGGTGTTATACATCATCATCGTCATTTCAATCTATCAAAGTGCACAGTTAAACGTAGGCTATCACAATATATCGCCGCGTACTTATTTAGACTATTTTGAGTTGTTATTAGTATGATGCCACTGCTTATCCGTTTCACCCCCTACAACACACACGGGATAATAAGGGGTAGTGGGTTCTCATACGCTCCCCACTACACATTTTTTTTCATTTCTGTAAAGTGATTAATTTCATTTCTGTTATCTGAATAGTAAAGCTGGTAAAGCTTAGTGTGATAGGGTTTTTATAAGACACCACTGAAAACACGATGTAACCTAATTTAAGTTTATTTCACTAATTGCTAGATTTTAATAAAATTAGTGTTTAACTTGCTAACAGACCATCTGATGGTAAGTTCTGAAATCTTTAGATCGGTTAGTATGTAATATAACTTCCGTAATCCCGTTGTGTTGTGGTGACAATGCATCTTCATGTCGATTCTTGATCGAGAATCGATACCTTACGACCAAAGTATCCACTTACCATCAAATGGACTGTGTGCTCGTTTGTCACTCTTATTTTATAAAAAGAGCTAACTCCTGTCAGCTGTTTAGTGGTTGAAACGCTGGTAATCTGTTCTGCGACATCGTATCATAACAACAATTCATAAACGTCTTCGCCAAAAAAAAATTACTCATGACACGATGTATTAACTACGTAACGATCAATACAACTCCGCGAAGCAACTTCGCTGGGGATAGTAATTTATTCATGGATCTTAAATGGCACGGTCTTCGCGAGACGTATTTTCATTACTTAACCTTTGTATTGTATATTATTACTTCTATTTCGTTACATAATAAAGAATTTGTAGTTATTACCTGGGTAGGAACCAGGTATCCACTCAGGCATATACTCGTAGATACATAAATTTCTACCGTGTGATGGCGGTGTTAGGATATTCTCTACCACCTATCGTCCTCTGGGTTTCCTAAGAGGCAACAAAGGGAAGCAAATCAGGAAAAAGGACACTGCGGTTGCTAGGCCGCCTGCAAAGCCCGACAACTGTGGCAAATATCCCCAATATCAGGCTATGTATGGGCCTCCCCTTCTCCTACCCTTTGTTCACGGAACATTAATAATGATGATAATGACGACATACTCTCCTAGTCTTTAGCTGACTCTTTTTTGCTCTTGTGGCGGTGTTATCGTCACGCCTTATGAGCGTGAACGCACGGAACTGTTTTTTTTTTGTTATAGAATGGGGTGACACAGTCCACTTGATGGTGAGTGGATGCTGTGGCCCATATGCATTAACATTAACTTTCTATTAAGATTCAAAATAAAAACGCGTTGTCAACCCTGAGTACTTCGATGGAATGCCTCGTTTTCAGTGAAAAAAGTATAAATTCAGGTCTCCGGATCTCTGCACTCACCATACGAAAGACAGAAGCATTAAGCTACTATTTTACGCTGGTATTCTGTGAGAGCGTGGTCCTTCCCCGGTCGCGCCGACCCATTCGTGCTGTAACCATAATTTAGCTGCAGTTTGCCTCTACCACGTAAAATTGAACTTAAACTGTGGTCTAAATCACGCAATGGAAGTTTCTGATCGATTCTGCAGAAATATGTAGAACAAGTTCTGTTAGCACATGGAGCGTTGGTCGCTCCCTGAACGAGAGCAAAATACCTTACTCACCGGAAGATCTCCCCTTTTCCTTCGAAGCTAAAAGTGGCCGGCAGTGATTATATAAGGATCTCGACAGTAGCTCCACCTACAATTGTGAATCTCTTTCTCGTACACACACACATACACACACACACACACACTCACAATTGCATCAAAATCGGTCAAGTCGTTTGGGACGAGTTTAATAATATACATACGGAATGAAGAATTTTATATATATAAAGATTTATTTGACGCCCCTATTACGTCACTGTAACACATCAGGTTTACGTTGAGACATTTTTTATTACAGGAATATTAATGTCTAAAACACTTTTCATATAAATAGCCATCTTCTTGAAATACCTGTTCATGTAAAGTTTACGGGCGTAAATAATGTCCTTTGCCTAATTAGTCATTGAAGCGTTAAGCCCTACTCGCTGCGTGAGCACATCCTCCTATAACGAGCATATTGTCATTTCACGACGGAAATTATGAATTTCCGTACATCATTTCGCTCGTTCGCGGAGATCAAAAAGAACTGTAATTTGACAGAATTATAGGCGTTATATTCGTCATCAGCGTGGGAGACATATAAAGGGAAAATTTCATCCAGATGATAGTGACATCCGACATTTACTTATCAGATTTTGGGTAGCTTTTTGATGTGCTCACATAACTCTATTATGGAAAATAGTACAATTAAAATTTATAGAACATTATACCTACAGTAAATCAACGTTAAAAAAGTCTTGCTGGTTTTTCCAAGGATAGACGTTTTTAAATGAACCATTTGTAAAGCTTAAATGACCTTCAATAAGTATTTTTATAAACTTTATTGAATAAAAATGATTCTATTTTATTCTAATTGTCTCAATTTTCAGATACTATCTTTATTTATCCATTCATTCTATTTCAGCCGATGAAAGTATACTGCTCACTCTACCTCATCTCACCTCATAAATCCAAAAGGAATCGTTAAAGCTTTAAGTTTTTCCTAAAATCAGATTAAAAAATGGTTAATTTTTTTCTGAAGTCTGTTTCAGATGAATGTATTTTTAATGTTTAAAATCTGGGTGATCAGTTAATGCGCTGATGTCATTAGTTAAACTCGAGCTCCTTTAACTTGCCTTATTAGCATTACTGAAATCTGAAACCTCAAAGCTTTCTACTGATAAGCTTAATGCACAGCAATGCAAGTGGGTCAGATTGATTTACTAATCCTTACGGGTTTAAAAATAAAACGCCTTTTAACTTCACCGTTTTATTCATTAATTAGACATGGAGAACGGAAGCTCACCGTTTAATTTTAATACACAACCACTTGTCATCTTAAATTAATTGGAATGCTGACAAAGGGAAGTATGAAAGCTATAATAAAACATTTTAAATAAAAGAATAATGCCTAAAACAGGTTCCAGATTTGCCACGCTCTGCAGCGGCTTCGCAAGGGTTATATCTGAATTCTACAACAGCGTCACCTATCGGGTCCAACTATGTCTACAACCTTCGCGGCAGCGCATAAAATACGAACAAACAAATATTAATTTTAGTATATTAGGTAGATTATAGCAAATACAATTTTTTATTTAACTCTAGTTCGAAAAGCACTTCCGTTCTGAGAAGAACGAGCGAAAAATCCAGCGGGCTTTATTTTTAACATATTTATCATTATTAATCATTTTACAGTAATTTTCTACAATTATTTATATGAATGAATAGAACCAGCTTCTTCGCTACCTGCGAACACCTCATTCTCAGAGGTTATTTTCACTCTTGAATTCCTAAATATTATAAGCTTTTTGTATAGTTTTTCTTTAAGAAACTTTTTAAACCTGTTGATACGCTATGACTTTTCTGTACAAGTGATAAAGTATACCTACAGGTTATAATTTTTAATTATAATGTTACTCGAAACGACGTTTTTAAAAATTCGATTTCAAGTAGAATTCCGTAAAATGTAATTTATAAAGAGTCTAAACAAAAATAACGGTATAAACTAAATTTACGCTGGTAACTTTTTAATCTATAAGAGATTATCGCTTCCGGCTTAGTGTATACTCAGTACAGCTATATATGTTTGATGACCTGATTTTTTGAAACGGAATAGAAGTAGGGATGCGTCCAATATATTAAAATGTATCTAAAATCCATTTTTAGTTAAAAAATTGTTTAGCGGCAATCCATAATAGATAAATCGATTTCATATAACCACAATCTCCTTTAACGTCTAGAAGTCAGTTCGGGTTGCTGGGAACACTCTTACCTATTTCTGTAACCATGCAGCAGTGTGAACACTTCTGTGTTATGTCTCCATAGAGTGTAGAAGAGAGCCATCATAACTACAGGCTTTGAGTCATTCCATTCCAGCCTTCAGAAATGACAACTCTTCTCTGGCTTTCTTTGTTTGAAATTAGTTGTAGGTGTCCGTTAGATGCAGGTACCACTTATCATCAGGTGAACTTAGATTTTGTTTGTTACTCCAGTTTAAAAAAAAAAGTTGACCGTCACGGGACGTCCGGCAGGTGTTAAACATCATATTTGATGGTAAAATTTATAATTGATGTATACAAATAAACAAATAGGCGGAAAAAACAATAATATCAAAAAGAAATACAAAGTGTTTATACGTATACAAGCACAGACATACAAGCGGAGAACGCTTCAAGTATACAGCTAAAACTAAAGACCGCGTACAGACATAGCGCACGGGCTCACGCGGCAGCCTCGGTGTGCGGCACGCGGCAGGCAGCCTCAGTAGTCTTGTTCGGAACTCAGAGGCATGCCTCGCGAGGCAGGCCGAGCCATCATAATTCCCCGGGCATCCGAAATGGCCAGTTGTGTAATGGTAACTGCAACTAATTTCTTAGTTGCTTATTATTTAAAAACACGAAAACAGTCACGTTTTAACAAAAGATCTAGACCCTTCTGGATTAGAAAAATTTAAGAAATAAATCGCTTAAAGATTTAACATACGATCAGATTGTACATTAATTGAATTAAACGTATCGACTCGTCCTGATTGTTCATTATATTATATTATTAAATCGATTTTTCTGTAAAACTAAAACAAACACCATCGTATCGCCTCGCGAGCCAAAATACCACCGTACACATCAAACGAACAGTGATCACCGAGGCACCTTTGAGCGCGTCTAGTTTAGCGACAACGTATGGCTCACGGTCGAGCGGCGCTCAGCCGAGGCAACGTGCGCCCGAGGCAGCCCGAGGCAGCCCGAGGCGCGTCCAAGGCGGGTGAGGCATTTGGCTCGCGATGCTGCCGCGCGTTCCCGTGCGCTAGGTGTGTACGCGGCTATAATCTAATAGAAAAGCACACACAGTACATAACTAACACAGACAAGGAAGGAAGTGTATGGTAGTATACGCGCTTTTTAGTATAATAATAAACATAAAGGCGAAAGACGATCGGCGACGAAGATCCATTCGTGCTACAACCATAATATAGCTGTAGTATGGCTCTACCACGTATAACCTATTTTTTAAATAAGTTTCGAATCCAACTACATCTTAGTTATTTCGCATATGCTTCTACTTTTGAAGTAACTTAGAAAAGTCTATAATTAAATCTCCAAAACTTTAAAGACGACTTTCTGTCCTTTTTTACGTTTGCTACCCAATCGTCCCGGCTTTCGAGTGCGAATAACCTTTTTACAGCTTGAGCGGAAAACGCTAATATTTCTATACTATTTATATGCATTGAGAAATTATGTAAATGATAGAACTGAATAAGACATAATAGCAAGTGAATAAATAGGTACATAAGCGACTTTCTTTTATACAATTAATGGCTGATTTTTCAAACATAAGGTAACTTTAATTCATAGGAGATACATAAATATAACCAACTTATAATAATTACAACTCCTAATTTACTAACATAAACGAATTACAATAATTATTGTATGAATATAAAAATTCAATTGTCTCACTTATATGTTCAGTTAGGTTATTATTTAGTGGATGAATAACAGAAAATGTCACAAAATAGAGATAGGCTGAAAAAAAGAGAAAATAATGAAGTGCACACCATACAATTTGTCATATATATTTGTAACTGCAAGAAATATCATTATGAAGTCATTAGTAGGTACTTTGTACCAACTCTATATCATAATACATCCTATCCATTTTTGTTGTTACATAGGTAAATAACTAACAATAATAGGGTTGTATATATTTTATCTGTCGATGTGATATTGGTAAATTTTATTACATTTCTATGTTACGTTCATTATATTTTTTGTTCAATAATTATTCCAGCCACCGAGATGCAGGAAAAGTTCTTACTGTAGGTACTTACTGTATATAATAATAATGTCGTCCAGACCGAATTTCGGTATGTAATGAAAACCGGGGACTAACGGCATCGATCTTAGTCGATACTGATTTTGGTCATCAGGTGGACTGTGTACTCACTTGACACCCTTACGTGGACTAAAATCTGCAATAGGTACATAAATGACATCTCCAAACGGATCAAACACAAGATACGAATACCTCTACTGTCTTTTTATGATAGTTCTTTTTTTGTGTTTTAGATCTCTTGGCCAATTCGCTATCAATCGTGGCAATTATGGTAATACGCCTACTAACGATGCTATTTTGCCTACTACTAGCTGGCTGGTCAGCGGAAATAGGTGAAAGAGTTAACTTATACGGATTTTGAAACAAAAAATCCTATCAATATAAATAATACGTTTACTGCGTCGTAGACAGGCAAAGGCTGAAAAATGAGAGGCATTACTATAAGCGTAGTACGAGCAGCTACGACGTAGCAGCTACGCACTACGGTCATGTCCTTGCCGATACGTAGTGTAGGTTACTGGCGGAAGTGAACGTGAATTAAGTGTATGTAAACATACAAGTGTTTCTAAATACGTTGATTTAATATTTGTGTTGTGACTTACGGCGCGTTTAGATTATCGGACGAACAACTGACCGAAAAACTTGCCGAGTTATTCGTGGACTAGTATAACACATGATTATCGGACGAACAGCTCACCGAATAACTCGCCGTTATTCGTGGATTTTTTTAAACATGGATGACTTTACTTTTATGAACTTACTTATATTTTAAATGAAAAAATATAAAAAGACGCCACTAGTAGGAATAGTAAGTAATAAGTAGAATATATAAAAGTAGTTTCACCCTAGAAACTTTTAATTTCAGCTGAACCGAGTAGTACCGAGTATCTCACGGCAGAGTTAGGATTTTGAAATGAAATAAAAGTCAATTTGCATATTTTTGTGAAAACATTTTTATTGAAAATTAT
>DWHP01000487.1:0-19765 GCA_018247895.1 Parnassius honrathi
TTCCATTTGGAATAAACAGGCTATTTTCATGCTTTCCTATACGCTGCGTTTCAAAACATTTAAATAGGCTGACGAATTAATTTTGCTCAGTTTTGTTTTAATGGCTGCATCTCTGACAAATCCATAAAGCTCAGTTTTCTTTCAATTCAAAAAGCAATTGATAGTTCGTTTCCCAGTGACCATGCGGGCGAAGCCGCGGGTAACAGCTAGTAAAAAATATTTAATTACGTTTACCAAATGTAAATAGCATTAAATCATACCTTACCCCGCCTTATTAGTAGTACATGCCTGAGCTTTTATTAGTTTAGTAGTTTAGTTACCCAGAAACTATTTCTTGTGCAATCCTAATTAAATCTTTGGGTTGTAAAATTAACCTAGGAACTGACACATCGTTCCCCTAGTTCACAATCATACCTATTACGGCAAAAAGATGGTGTAGTTAGAACTATAGTGCATATGTCATAAAGTTACAATTTCATTGACAAAAAATGTGATATATATGATTGGGGACCAGGGTATCGACTTGTAGAAATCGACAGGAGCGGCAAAATTTTAATAGCGCGAATGAGTAAATCCCTCACTGCGATTATTTATACATAATATAATAAATCTGTAGAAAAATTATTTGTTCATGATTCACGCAAAAACTACAGGACGGATTTCCATGAAATTTGGTGCGTAGGCAGTAAATGATAGCGTATAACATTTAGGCAACTTTTTATCTGCTTACGAAAGAGTAAAAAGGAAGGGTTATGTTTTTATTTTTCTTAAGTTTGTCATAATGGTTGTGGCGGTTCTACTAGTCATAAGGAGGATTTAGCTATACGTATTGCGTTAATCTCTATAGAAGAAAATATGTATAGAAGTATAGAAAACTAAGTATGGAAGTCTATAGAAGTGTGTATGTGTACGTGTGTGTGTGTGTGTGTGTGTGTGTATGTGAAAATGAAACTCATCGCATAACCTAGTATAATATATACACAGATATAAAACATTCCAGACCAACGACGGAAAGCAGTTTTGAAGCTGCGAATCGTCTGGTACTATAATCGCTACTTCGCCTGCCAAGCGACGCAGTTACGATAAAACCCCTGCAATAGGAGAGGTCAGCAATAGACGGACTAAAAACGAGTTAAACTGTAAAATCCTTTGCAAAATCAATTACTTTCAAAAAAAATTTGTTATGTTTACTAAATATATAAAGAAACTCGTTCTAGATATTGCATTTTAAAAAAAAATTCCTCTGCATTTTATTTTTTTAAGCTTCGCTGGCACTGCTCTAAGTGGGCATATTATTTAAATTCATAATGCAAATGCTTTACTCGCCCACGTTTGTGACGTTATTAGATAACGCAAACATGACGTCGGCAGTTAACTATACTCAGGGATACTTTGAATGTCAAATGAATACAATGACATTGCTTCATTGACACAGCTAAACGTAGTGATTATATTCTCTTTGGACACAACTAAAAAGCGACATAAGCAGTCAACGGTATTATATTTGGATAAGTGTAGGCACGTTTTTACGTGGTGAAGCCACGCTGCAGCTATATTATGGTTGTAGCACGAATGGGTCAGCACGACCGGGGAAGGACCACGCTCTCACACTGTGCTTCGTGTGGTGAGTGTAGGGAAACGGAGACCCTTCTTACTGGGAACGAGGCATTCCATCATAGTCTTCAGGGCTGCTAACGCATCTGCATTTTGATGCTTCGTCGAGGATAGATGTAGGTGACAATGGGCTACAGCATCCATTTAACATATCAGGTGGACTGTATGTTCGTTTGTCACTTTTATTCTAAAAAAAAACGTTCAAAAAGTAGGAATGAGTCCTGGAAATAGATAAAAATCACTAGATGCAAAGTCGTAGTAGTGAATATAGAGAATGTCCAAGTATACAAAAGCCAGCACTTCATTTTGCAGCTGTCGCAATGGCGGACGTGTGAGCCGAGGCAACAAAATCTTGGTGAAACAAAATAATCTCTGTAAGATTGGCACGCTGTTTCTGGTGGATTAGCTACGAAATTTATCTACATTCTACCTTCATACAAAGTGCTTGTAAGAGTAGATCCATGGTCAGTCGTGACTACTCCTTGAATATCCGAGAAAAAATGGCCCCATGATCTTACCGGCGGAAGGACTCGCCTTGAATTTCTAAGGAGTTGGAAACGATAGTCATTTCCAAGCCATAAACTATATTGGTATCGTGACTGTAATAATGAAGCTAAATTCCATCCTTTGCTATAAATCGAGTCGAAAATGATCAGGATCTTTTTGAAAAAGTTCCATAAACTTCGGTATATATTTAGTCTAGTTGTTTCTGTGCATTGGTCTGGATACAAATATATGGTACTGGATACCTACAAACTGGGTAAAAATTGTAAAAACACAATATTTTTTCATCCCCAAGCGTGTGGAAATCTGTTTTTCAGCAATAAAGCGTAACTCGTCACGAAGATCTGCTAATTGTCTTGATCTTGCCAATTCATTAATTTTTTAATAATTTCTTTGGTCAGGCTATTGTAGGGCGACCCTACGGTAGGGCATCCTTGACAAATGTTCTTCCTTGATTAAACTGGGCACACTATTACGAAATTGTAGAATATGGCAGAGCATTTAGGTACTAAGAGTACCTAAATTTATCTCATAATTTTCCGTTTTTGTCATAAAACCAATCGGAAGCAATTTGCCTTCTATTTTTTATAAACTCCTACATACTTTATAATCAGTTCTATTACCAGTGCCATCGCAAAAAAATTATGATTGCTGTTTTAGTTATATTTCCCGAAACATTGTTATGGTGCAATAGGGTGCGTCTTTCTCAACCTTTTTAAAGCCACTAGGGCAGTAAATATTTGTGGGTGCTACTCAGCATCAACCGTATTTTATTCATCAAGCGGGATCGTGCAGACAGGACCAGTCTGGGAGACAATAAGTTTTTACCTACGCCCCACGCTATTGATTTGCGGTCGCTTTTGAATGCTCATACCTACACGCCGCTTTCTTTTCAGAATTTAACAATATATCCAAATCATAACACCAAAGCCTTTTCGCGTTAATTCCATTTTCGCTACGGATGATGAACTTCAACTTGTGATAAAATACGATTGACACCCGACTTCCCGCCAAAAAATATTTTAATCATTAAATGAGTTTCATAAAAAATATAACATTCGAAATTCAAACATTTATGAACAGCCAGGAGTGCAGAACTTTCAATGGTGTAATCTTTCTATAACTCAATGAGTAAAATGGAACTTCGCAACTGTGTACTGTCTACCGCAAAACTAAGTAACTCCGTAACCAGTTTTTACGATGACTGTAGCATTTTTTGCCAGAAAAAGATACGCAGTAGTGTACAAGAATATGAGAATTAATGTGGTTTTTCTCGAAATATATTTCAATTTATAGAACTGAAGAAATAAATCTGAATTCACCCCTATTTTTCCATTTGCAACCATATTATTACTAAATGTTTTATCAAAACTGTATACTCGTACTTTTTTTGAAACTTAAATACTTATTTTGTAATAAATAAACAAAGCATTTTATTCGGAGTTGTTGCACAAAAATAATCAAAATACAATTAACATTCTTGTCTAATGAATGATGTAGTGTGCTGATTCTCTTTCACTTTAATCTATTTTTTACCTTTATTTGCGGCCACTTTAACATAGGCAAGTCCACCTGATGGCAAGTATTACCTGTTTACACCTGGCTGCGGAGAATTTGCGGCCACGTGCGCCACTGCAAGCAACCCTTTCCAAGTTCTTCAGATATATTTAGACGTGGTAGAGCCATGCTGCAGCTATATTAATTGTATAGTTGTAGCACGAATGCGTCGGCTTGACCGGGGAACCACGTTGTCACAGAACACCAACGTAAATTAACAGCTTAATGCCGCTGTGTTTCGTATGGTGAATAGTTTAGAGAACCGGATTTTTTCTGAAAAAGAGGCATTCCGTCTTAGTCCTCATGGCTGACCACGCATCTGCATTTTCATTTGCAAACGAAGATAGATGTAGATAACTATGGATCACAGCAACCACTTACCATCAGGTCGACTATATGCTCGCCTGTCACCCTTATCGTATATAAAACACATATATTCCTGTGAAGCGGTATTTAATTTATTTAAAAAACAAGTGAATGAAATTTTTGCGAAAACATCAACTAATATTATTTTAATTAAAAATATTTGCCGGCTGCAAGTATTGATAAGCACCCTAGCAAAAATGTATGCCCCACTTATAATTATATATTAAAATTAGATTTTGATTAAAAATTACATGAACATAGTAATCTTGCAGCCGGATCCCGTAATATTATTTAGGTGCGCGTGGTGCTGAGAGAGCGGTAAGAAGTTTTCTCCACACACTAAAATACATTTCCAATTTATCAATCGATGAATATACGTAAACGAAGTCGAATAACTTGCTATCAAAAGAATACAGCAAGAGCATCTAATTTCCATACAGCATGCATGCATGGAAGTTAGATAAATTCACAAACACGTTTCCCCATGAACAGTCATTGCATGCATAGCCCTTGTTTAACGAATATAGCACTCACATTCCTAATATGTTTATTTCACTGAAACGTAAATGTTTTATGATGAGAGATAGCAATAAAAATTTTATTAACGCCGGTTGACTATAAAATTTTCCTCATTGCGAAGCAATTTCAGTAAGTAGATATGTTTTAGAAGCATTCTCAGGTTTATATGTGGCGCGTACCAACTATATTTGAAGTTTTATGACCAATAAATGTTGTTAAAGCTCGCCACCTAGCAATACCACGATTAGTGAGAGAAAACTAGCGTGGCTTTACTTTAATTGGGTCAAGCGCTAAGTAGGTCAAGGGCCCAGGAGCATTCTATGATTATACGCGACATTGGTTATTTCCTGTTGATTGATAACTTGTGGTGGGGAATAACAATTTACGAATATGAGGTTATAATGTTACAATTATTTTACTGTTTTAAATAAATAGTAGCCATAGTTATCTCCCAGAGGTAAGGTGAGAGTTCGCTTGGTTAGAATACTATAGAAAGATTTCCATGGTAGCTAAGAGTAAGTGATATGATTTTCATTGGTAAAATTGAAATTGTTAATTTAAGTGCTGTTGTCGAAATTTTAAGTACTGTTTTACCATGTGCTCGGCGGTGAAGGACAATATCGTGAGGATACCTGCTACTGAAATATGTGAACTTACGACGCGTAAGGGCTAGGCAGGGTAACGGACTTTTCCTTGTTCCAAAACACTCAGTAAATAACATACTTTTGCACTGAAAGAAATGTTTTTTTTTTAATTAATTTCAAAGATTTTATTTAATTTTCCATAAGAAAACGAAAGGCAAACATTAAAAAATAAGAATTTAGGATATTTTTTTTAAAACGTTATACACTACACTAGGATTTTCTCCTGAGTACAGGCAGTTTACATACATTTCACCAGGACAAATATCCAAATCCCGAACCATCGTATTTTTAATATTTACTGTATTTAATTGTTATATTTTAATATACATATTATATAATAATTAAATGTAGTTTAATATAACATATTCAATAAATATAATTTTATAGATTATTAACGCTTTTATATTTGAACTTATTTTTAACTCCAAGATTCTGTATGATCAAAATGTTACGTAAATTCGACCGAAACTTAACTTGTGCAAAGTGTCAATACATTGAATTTAAAAATAAATTAGGGTTAGCTGTAGACGTCCGGTACTTGATTCTAATAATGTTTTTAGTTTAGGAAGCTTGTTTAAGCTTGAACCTATTACATTGTTTTAGATCGGAAATGCGTTTTGAATTAATTACGATAAAAATTAATTTCTCTAAAAATTGCATGTAACGAAACGAAAATATGTCAATTTGTTTTTTTTAACATACCCATAAAAAATTAATCCCTTGGGCCCAGACAAACCATGTGCCTGAAGACGGGACTTATATACAACAAATTGAGTTGCAGTGGAGAGCAGTCAAGAGGTTTTTCAAAAAACAAAATTACAATAATCCATATTACTTTGTTTCACTTACCACAATCGTAGCAGAGTTTATGGCAACCTGACTTTATAGATACTATTGGTTGAATCTGTTCTAAAATCGAATTAGCACGCCCCTACTCCACGTAGTCCGGTCTGCCCTAGCCCTAGAGTGTTTTTGTAAAGCTGTAGGCGCAGAGGGAGAGCAGCCCCAGCTCGCCTATGCTCATCGCCGCCCGCCTCACCTGTGCAGCTTTAGCTTATTGGTCGCTTTTGACGACCAGCCTCAGCCGCTACGTCTTGCACGGGGCCTGCAATTTGCCACGCAAGGGCGAAGGGGCTGCACTTCCCGCAGCGCCGAAGCTGCTGAAGAAGTAATTTTCAATCAAGAATATTGACCCAAATCACCAATATCAGAAAAATTGGATATTTAAAAAGTAAGGTTATGACTTTACAAAAAAAATCATTACTCATAAATTTTACATTTCCACAAGGGCTTCCCCCTTAGGGTAGGGAGGCTTCTCCTGCACCTATCTTCTCCCCCATCCCCGTACGCACGTACCGGATGGCTATAGGTTTAGCTAAAATTTCACACAGTAAAATCCGTAAAATTAGTTTCATGCAGTTATTAGAAGCTTTTTATTAATTAACATTTTTCGTAGATATCCCGGTTCCAAATTCTATATAATCTATTTTTGAAGCAACTGTTAATATCCGATCGAGTTGAAATTCGGAATACATAATTATGTGACTTCGACGCCAGTGCAAAAATATTGTACTGTGGAGATGATCTGATGATACACTCGGATACTGGCTAGCAATAGCAACGGCTATAAACGCTTACTTTACTTTTAATTAATAGATTTTTTAATTCGCTTGAAAGATCACAAGTAATATTTACTTAATTTCTTAACTTATTTAAGTATTTATTTTTGCAGGTATGTACATCTAAAGGTGATAATTATGACAAGCAATAATGAATGTATTTACAATGGGTTCAAGCAAGGTCATGTTTAGTAATTTAGAGAGCGTAATTTCAAGTATATCAGGAGTATGGACGTTCAGAAGCAGCAGCTGTGCCCGCGGCTGGTGGACTATCTGACTATAGTAGGCGCCAAACCTTACACTTCTGGCAAGGGGCTCGCACCTGTTCAGGTATATTGTTATGATCTCTTTTATTGGAAATATTACATTTAAATATGTATTTTATAGCCTTTTATAATGCTTTATTGTCATCGTGACATTTAGATTTAAGGCGATAATATCAGATTTCCAACGACCAGTTTTGTCATATAAAGAACACAGCGTTTCACTTTTCAAAACTTACTAACCAATCGCTGTTTTATTATTTAAATATTAATAAAATACTAGATTCAATAATACGATCCGCCCCGGCTTTCTGGATCTCGACAACAGCGGCACCTACCGGGTCCAAATGTGAATCTAAGCCATCTAGAGACCCATAAGAATATCCAAATCTTATATTTAAGTTCAAATATATAAATAATGATATCCCGTTATTGCAGTTTTTGAAAACAATAGTGAATAAAGCTTCCAAAAAACTAATGGCTTTATGTACTAATAAAAATTTGAAATTATCCCAAATTGAATGTGATTTGTGGGTAACTTCGCATACTGCACTCCTGCGTGTGAGATTCAAATCACAACGTTTTTGTCAACCGAGTCAATCCTTACGAATGTGTGCGTGCGCTGTTAAATAGTAGGCGTTGGATATTTATGAATGACAATCAGTTACAATAATGCACTACCACACATTCTGAATTTAAAAGATAAAGGGACTGAATGTTTGAGGTTTTTTAAATTGTTTTCTCCACCATTAGCCTATATTACCTATTTCGAACCTTCACTGCAAATTTGGGCGTCTAGAGAAGAAATAATATTTTAATATAAAGTTTATACCAAGCATGTACAGTGTTATAAAAATCGATAAAGGGTAATCATCTGAACGATTCTGTGAATTCTAAAGGAAAAAAAAATATACTAACATACCTTACTTACCTAACCACGACGGAAGTCAGAGGTCTTTTTTATAAATGAGATTGTAAACTGCAGCATTCAATTACTTTGGGGTGAGCAATGTGCTCTTTTGTTAACCTCATTCTATTAAAAGAACCTATGATGGTCAATGACATGATTAATTCGTGTTGTTTGAGTTAGAAGTAGAGGTGGTTACGTACTAGTTTTTTTAAATAATGTAGTGATATAACTACCACCAGTCTATCCAGAACTTGAAAAATGGTCGCAGATGTGTAATAACAATTTAAACTTGACTTGATTTAGGTTTAACTTCGACTGTCTCGTTGGTGTAGTGGCCTTAAAACTACAGCTACTGATAATTGCGGTGATGGCCTTATGGCTCACCTGATGGTAATGACTACCACCGCCCAAGAACAACTGCAAATCCAGGGGAATTTCATATGCGTTGCTAGCCTTTTAAAAAGAGTAGGCGCTTTTCTTCCGTCCCTAAGTCGTATTGGTCTAGAAAAATCGCTGGTAGTGGTAGATTCCAAGAGTAAGTTGTGCGAGGACTTCTAGTAAATCGCATAGTGGTGGAACCGCCAATCATCTAGATGGTATGGATGGTATTACGCGTTTACATAACGGTAAAGGGCGTTAAAAGTGCGAGATTTCTGGAATTGTGATCACTTTCCAAAATCCTCACGCACGCAGACGAGGTTCATGCTCATTAACTGACTGGTTACGAGCTGTTTAAGATGAAGATTAAAATGGTCTGTGTTGTCTTTTCGTAATATTTCGCAGGCTCCGGAACTTCTCCGACGCTATCCTTTAACAAACCATGATGACTTCCCCCTGCCGCTGGACATGGTGTACTTCTGTCAACCCGAGGGCTGCGTATCGGTGGGGCCCCGTCGACAAATTTCTCAAATCGCTACAAGAGACACCGCATCCTTCGTCTTCACACTTACTGATAAGGACTCGGGTATGTCATTTAATTTTAGGAGACAGTTTAATATGATTACGAGCTGCGTGGTTTTTAATTTTATTTTTCAGGATAGTTAAGTTCAAATAATCGTTGATTGCATTTAGTCACTCGTGTCTGTTATCTATGGGAAGATTACTACCATATACTAAAAAAGATTAGGCGATTAGACACACACGACTCCCTTCAGTTCAGTTCTAAGTTCATGTTAGGTACAAGTAATATTTATTCATTTTCATTATGTAAACGAACGAATAACTATATTTAATTTTAAAATGCAAGAAGACAATACTCGTAGGTACTTAAACCTAATAAAATTTAAAGTATACCAAAAAAATATACGATTTTTGAAAAAAATCTTTTATATTTTTGTATAGAATTATTGTTGTATGTTAATTATTGAAATGAAACTTCTTTATTGACATAGTGGAGAAGTTTAGAACGGTATTAAAAACATAAAAAGTTCACATTTTCTTGTTACTTTTCACCGCCGGGCCTGCATGAGTAAGGAGTAACTTTACTATCATTTAACCTGCTTATGTAAAATATAAAATAAAAGAGGAATCTGTCGTAAATATAAAATAAAAGTAGTTTTACTTCGTGAGTGTGTATATAATATTTTTTTTATTTAAAAATGGAAAGATTTACAGACATACATTTTATACATGAACATAAATTCGTGGTAGTGGGGGAAAATAAGCCAAAGAAGCGAGAAATCTGTGTCAGGATCTTGAAAAATTATTATTATTGTACATAGATAATATACTATATAGAGCACCGTAGTCTCTGCCTACACCTCTGGGTGATAGGCATGAGTGTTTGTGTAATGTAATAATTAAATATTGAATATAAATAAATGTTTGGCTGTTTGTTAGATCCTACTACAAGCTAATGTAATATTCCTGACGTTACAAAAACGATACGGACTTGCGGATGGATGAGGATTTTATAGAGTAGTATTTTTATTTGAAAAATTACTTTTAATCACATAATATAGCGAGCAGCGGCAGGGATAGCGAACCAATGGCACGCGACACAATATTTTTAGCACGCCACCAATCACAAAGTTCACTGTGAAGTATTATATTACGAACGAACGCAAGTAATCCTAGTTACATCGTGGCCTACTAGATCACTAATAAATTAATGACTATCTAATGACACATAGTTCATTTCATCCTCATCATTATAGCCCTGCACAAGTTCCTCCCCCAAGGAAGGCCTTCCCCAAGGAATGTATAGTTCGTTTACGCGTAGCATAATAGTCAACTTCGTTGACACAACTGTATTTAAAAATTTATTTGTGCTATATTTAGGATTTTACAGCCCCAATTTAAGTTATTTGTCATCTAATTTGCAACAACAGAAGTCATACTAATGTAACTTTAATTTGAATTACGCGTATAACTGAAACATTATAATAAATGTCTCAACTCAAAACTTATGATTTATTTTTTGTAGTATGTAAAGAGTTTTGAGTCTTGATTCTTTGAGTTCAAATTCAAAATTATTTTACGGCACGTCTATTACCTCATTTAACATTTCTTTAGAAAAACGGCACGTTAATACATAAAGGTTCGCAACCCCTGGTCTAGGGCGTCTCCTGCCGACTCTAGCACTCATTTCTACATTATAAATTTGTTTTCTCACTCTTACCTCATTCATTATTTTTACGTGTCTAAACCACTGTAGCATTCCTTTCTTAATATTTTTAATCGTTTCTGAATTTTAAACCTAAATTTTATATATTTAATTAAAACTTTTTTTTGTGAAAGGGGTAATCCAGCATAAAATCACCTATTTGGATAACAGGTAAAACGCGTTACGGAGTATGCGTGAATTTCTACCGCGCGGTAGAACGGGCTCCACCGCCGGGCCCGCGAGATCGTAGCGTGCTTCGCCGCGAGTCTTGGCGCAAGTCTATGGAGAAGAGCTCCGATTCCGCATTCTCGAGGTGACCACCCATTCCTTATCCACTTTGTAATAAAAAATTGAATTCTTTCGTATGCCTACGTTCGCCGTCCATGTATTGCCCCATCTCGAGAGGCGACTTAGAAGTAATGCCTGGAAGATATTTTGATCACAGACTGATGGTGTTATAGTTATTTCGTATATAATAAATAAAAATAGATATACTTAAATTGGAGACGAGTTGAAGAAGTGTTGTTGATACTGTAAATCTACTTCCAAGCCTGGCGATCTTAGGAAATCTTCCTTAATATGGGTAAGGGTTTTGTTCAACAATGGACGGACTAAAGATGAGAAGGAGAATGTATGTTTCATCATCAACACCATCATGATAGCCTGTCAAATCCGCTTCTGAACATAGGCCACACCCGTAGATTGCCATATGGGAGGTATATTTGCCATAGTACGCACTCTGGCCACTATTTTTAACTTGTTGTTATTATAAAGATACTACTGCCTATCAACCGTGTCAGTTTCCCTCTGTCGCTTTTGACGTCATCCATATACGGTGTGTCCGGTCACGGAATAGCGATATTCTAGGTACCTATAATATAGCTATTTTAATACAAAAATATACTACACACTGAGGTCTAATCCCCTCCCCCTCTATATGGCGGCCATTTTGTTTTTTCTAGAGATATTCTCTACGTGTTTACAAAAAAATTCATATCTCTCAAAGTTTTAGTCTTACTGAGATAAACATTGGCTCATTCGGAGGGCAACAATATTGTCTATCGTTTACGTTACCAAAAAATTGTTCACATACTCGTATATTTAAAGAAAAAAAATTAATTTCAAATAAATATCACAAAGGCCTTTTGTGTTTGCGCATACGCTATGTTCATGCAACAATATTTCTTAAAATAATAAACGTACAACTATAAACTCTATTGTATTGTAGCTTAACTCAAAATCTGTCGATCTAGTAGAAAATTAAACTTAAAAATAAAAAATAAAAATAAAGGGGTTGTTTTTGTAGTAATTTACAATAATTAGCCGATTAGCATAATTTTTGGATATTTATTTGAAATTAACTTTTTTTCTTTCAAGATACGAGTATGTGAACATTATTTGGTAACATAAACGATAGACAATATTGTTGCCCTCCGAATGAGCCAATTTTGATTTCAGTAAGTATACACGTAGAGAATATTTCTACAAAAAAACAAAATGGCCACCACATAAAGGGGGAGGGGATTAGACCTCAGTGTGTAGTGTATTTTTGTATAATAATAGTAGTTATGGAACCACTTTGATTTGTAATTTGTCGGCTTATAAGGTACTCTTTCTCAAAAATCTCTGCACTACGCAGGGCTGTGGCAGTACTACATAGTCCGACAAATTTGGTAATCCGACGCCGCCTTGCAAAACGTTTGTCGAATTACCGCGAGTCAACTGTATAACTAAAACATAGCGAATGTTTCAGTGACTATAGGAGCAGCAATGTAGCGCCGAGTGACTCGGAACGTGATTGCAGCGCCACGCTGGCTCCTCGGCTGGCGCCCGCACCGGACTCCGAAAGCGGAGGCTCACATTCACCTAGTCCACGGGCTAGTCGAAAACGACAGGTACCCGTTTGATTCTTCTTCTCATTTTCTTGAAATTATTGCACTTGATCGCGCGCATTCACGCGCTCGCCGTTACTCACAAATGGGTCCGCAAAAAGGTCCCACGTTAAGATCGCCTTACACGAAACCACTGAAAGGCTAACTGGAAATACGTGCTTCTCATTTCGCAGGAACGAGTCCAAACTATTTATGACTATCCTATGGGATTATTAGAATAGATGGCGGGAAGAAAGCATGTCTCAAAAGCTACATCTGTTTTTTCTTAACTTCTATCGTTGCTGATGACGATAGTATCTCGATATTTCGATTTACCGTTGTCATCGGCATCGATGAAGACTCTAAATAAATAATCAGTGTTTATTTCGATTTATGTACTTTGAATTTCTTTTGCTTTTAAAAGCACACCACGAGTTCACTGTTAAATATGACCTGACATAAAACACGCTAAACTCGCCCTTTATGTATTCTAGGTTTCCTTTCAGATACATCATAATAGGTAAATGGACAAGTAGAACTGTCTTCCCTATCAACTTTACACCAATGTTTTATGCTGCTTTTAATAATAATTGATATCGATAATTTCCGAATGAAGTATAAATAAATAATTTATGCATTAAAACCAATTTCATGTCAGATGAACGGGATCGAACCTGCACTAGAGTAGCGTACGCTACGCGTTAACTCCCGACGAAAAAGAGGGATGTTATATGTGTGTACTCATAATATGTCTGTGTGTGGCATCGTTGCTCCCAAACAGATGATTTAGATTTAGTTTTTTTTAAGGATGATTTGATAGAGAATCGAGAGCGTTCTTAGCTATGATTCAAGAAAATCTTTTCAGTCGTTTGAACATCATCAGCTCTCTTTGTTTCGGAAGTTTTTTTTTTTTTTTTAAGTATATAATCATCCAAGGTGACTTCTAAGTTGTTTATTACTTTTGCAGCGTATACGGAACCACTCACTCACATCCCTTTGCCTATTATCGCATCATCCATTCTTTTCCACTTTCCGAGAGTGCCTATTTATCCTTAAAAAGTTGATAGATGCCTGCAACGAGTCTTCCAGTCCACGACGTGTTGGCGCGTCCAGACAAATATTTAGGTACGTAAAAACTATTTTTTTATATAAAAACTTAACACTGTTTTTGTGAATAAAGGATAACAATCACAAGGGTTGGATATAAAGTTAAGCTTTAGCACTGTTTTAATTTGTGACAATCCCAATTTTTGGTTTCGGCCAAAATACACTTTAGCTAACGTTTATTTAACTTTTATAATAATTTTATACACTTATTTAGCTAAATTAGCCTTGGTAGCTCAGCGACTCCCTGTAAACACGAGCAACCCGTGTTCAATCAACTAATAAATTGCAATTTTAAGTACTGATTTATCATGTGAACGGAGCTAAAGGAAAACATCGCGGTAAAACCAGCACTTCTGATGAGTAAAATATTTCGTGGACCGGTGAAATCCGCTAGCACGCGTTGACGCAGCATAGCAGACTTATTGCTCCAAAATCCTCTCAGAAATGGGAGGAGACCCATGCTCAAAAATGGATGTATTTAATTAGTAATTTTACACAATTAGATTTTAACAACAAAAATACCTTATTTCAAGTAGGGGTTTAGATTTAATTAGTACTTTCATTATTGATCTATTCGGTGCTGCGAACAATTTTCCTATCTCGTGATTTCGCAATATATTTCAGTTTTTGTTAATTATCTGACATCAGTCTGTGTTATTAAATTTGGCTTTTTCGACAGCATATTATATCGCTAGTTATCGTTCGCCAGAGATACGTTCGATAATTAGCAGAGTTGATTGTGTGGTCAGTTTGGCATTTAGAGAAGAATGTATTATACCATCATTATATCTAAATATTATGATATATCGATGGAACAACGCGTATAAAAATAATTTCCCATGTGCAGGGATACAGTATGGTCTGTATTAACTGGGCAATCCTACGATAATACGCCTACGATAGTTCTCCACGACGTAAAAGAAATTGAGACATGGATACTA
Organism: Parnassius honrathi; assembly: GCA_018247895.1. Lineage (NCBI taxonomy): Eukaryota > Metazoa > Arthropoda > Insecta > Lepidoptera > Papilionidae > Parnassius > Parnassius honrathi. The sequence continues at coordinate 14,521 of DWHP01000487.1, forward strand.
AGATTGCTGTCGGCCCCTGTGCCGGTGCCAGGCAAGACTCGCGTCGAACTGGAGGTTCTGTCGCCGACCGCTCATGCGCCTCTCCTGTTCGCGCTACCCGATCACACAAGGTTCACATTAGTGGATTTCCCGCTCCATTTGCCTTTGGAATTACTAGGTAATGAAACTTTTTAAAGTTCTGAAATTTCTTTGCTAACATAGCAGGTTTCTAACCAACGTCGCTTAGCAATCTTTAAGTCAACATTGAAGCCTAGCTTCAAAATGATCTCTATAAATAAAAATAACACTTATGCAGTTTAACACGGTGATCACGACAATAGTTCAGTAATAATGGAATTTATCCAAGACCAATTAATTTTATGATTTAGGAAAAAATGAGTATTGTTCTTTTTTATAAAATTGAATTTTCAAAACAATTTCAATGAAATATTAAATGTTTTAAGGTGTGGACACATGTCTGAAAGTACTGACGTTGATTATGATGGAAAATAAAGTAGTAGTACAGTCTCGCGATTACAATGCCCTGTCGATGTCGGTAATGGCGCTGGTCGCCATGCTGTATCCCCTCGAGTACATGTTTCCGGCAATACCATTACTACCAAGCTGTATGAATTGCGCTGAACAGCTACTTTTGGCTCCGACGCCGTTTTTAATTGGAATTCCGGCCACTTTCTTCACTTACAAGAAAAATTTCAGGTAAGTCACTTCACCATTCTTGTATATTTTTCTATTAATCCGTTAATGCATAAATTTAATTTATATATTCATTAAATTGATGGAAATTTTTAAGTTCCAAATGAAGCAAACATTACCTTGAATTTTGCCCTTAACTTATGAAGCACTACGTTAATTTAAGGAAATTTAATCAAATTCCCATATACATTTTGAAGGAACACAACAAAAAGAGACATCCATTCCATCCATTAAAACCTATTAAAATTTCACTCCGGAATACAGGCCTCCCTCGTAATTGCCCCGTAGGGGGAATAAAAAGGCACAAATTGACATGAAACAATTATTTTGTGCTTTTGCTATTTTAATAAGGAGTGATTTATCAACATCGTTGTTGGACATATAATAAAAACTTTGATTTATATTTAGTCGTTATTAGGAAGACGATGCTGCCCATATCCTGGTTTGTTTCCCTCTACCGCCTCTATCGACGCCCACGGAATGATATGGAGTAGTGGATATTCTTACACCGCCACTACATGGAACGGTGTTCAGTCGACATTTTTTTCCTATTATGTGGGACACTTATTTTTAGTGTTCCGTGTTTAATTAACATAACGGAGCACTTATGGAATGACCTCGGTGTCTGCATGCCAGTCACATGCGTCTTTTTTATTTGGACTTAAAAAATTCAAATTTGAAAAATAAATTTGTTTAGTCGATCATTTTAAGAAAACCTAATACGAGTAAAACGAAAAGAGAAATATTCTAAATTATTGTAAATGAATTCTAGATTACCAGATGACATTTGGCTGGTAGACTTGGATGCAACAAAGTTAATATGCCCGACCGGTAGTGATCAAGATCTGCCTCCACTACCGGAACCGGAAAGCTCAGTTCTTAAGAATCATTTAAAACAGGTTAGTAATAAGATGGAAAAAAGACGAATATTTGTCTCTTTTATAAATATCAATTATCACAATTTTCTTCTTTTAACACACGCACTTGTTAGCGCATTGTCCATGTCGCTATGCTGTTACTACCCCAAAGCATTCACATTTTAGCTTTCCTAAGATTCAACTCGTGAGTATATTAAGGCCTTAAAAAATATCCGCTTTTACTATACCTCATTATATCTATGTTTACTTTGATATCATAGAAAATTCAGACCATTTTTTTTCGAATAATGTATACTGTTATACACTGTCTGCATAATATTTTTATCACTTATGTTTATTACTGTATTCATTATTACAGAGAAAATCCTGATAGTTTTCTAAATACTGAATCTACTAACCACTAGTTCACTTTTCCTCTCACAATAGGCCGTGCATCTCATGGAAATTACCGGAACTGGTGTAAATATTATTTCTATTTCTTACATTGCACACTTTGATTGTTTTGTCACATTTTCATAAATTTAGCTATCTTAGAACACATATGTGCTGACCTTTTAGAAACACACACAAAAATAATGTTATAAAACAAAATTTTTATTTCATAAATATTTATTCACATTGGCATTAACACGTTATCTAAGAGGGAAGGCATATTAAAAATATTTTTCGGACTGAAATCAGTGTTACAAACCTTACACATTTCCATGACCATATTATCTTTCCTTACCTTATATTATCTGCTACTTGCTCGTAATACATTCATTTGATGTGTTCTTAATGCTTATTTTAACACAATTTCAGTCAGCGTACTTAAATATATTTCTTTCAGCATGTTTTAAATCCGCTTAACCTAAGAACTTGCGTGAGAACTCAAAGCTTTTTCCAAATACAAGTAATAGAAATAAACCCTTCTATGACCGGAGCGTAGTTTATGTTCTGACTAACTACTTAATTTATATATTTTTGGTAAACGTATACGTACACTTACATATATGAGTACGTATATTATATATGACTGCTATTTCTATATCTTATTGAATTGTATATGTTTATATATTTTCTATGTGTATAATATTAGAATTTAATGCTTGAAATTTCACGCTAGATAGACGCTAACCTCCATAAAATTTTTGATAAATTATGCTATAATAATACAATGTAAATAAGAGATTTGTAAACAAATTTATGTTTATTGTAATTTTAAGCAGTGTTTTAAGACTTATATTAGGTATTTCATATGCCAATGTTTTAATTACAATTACTATTTGTTTTTGTTTTCGTCAGGCTCTGAACAGTCTGACGAACAGTTCAGTAGAGCAAGCGACGGCGCCTATAATGCCTTCAAGGAGGGACAGTGTTGGCGGAGCTACCCTCAAGTAAGAAACAAATGATAATCTACATGATAAAATATATATTTTTGAGACCTGCGGCTTATACCTACAAAAACAAAGAGTATAGATTGTCAAATCGCAGGACCATAATTTTTGTATGCTTATTAGTAGAATATTTTCTATTTGGTTTTCAAACACAACCATTTTTATTTTTGAATAAGGAGCCACGCTGCCACATATTACGGCTGCAGTACAAATGAATCGGCTCGACTAAGGAAGAAGCACGCTCTTACTGAATACCATCGTAATAGCAGCATGAAGCTCATGTGTTTCGAATGATAAGTGACGAGAATCGAAGACCCTTTTCACTGGTAACGAGGCATTCTATTTTAGGGTGACAACTATTTTTATTCTAAATCGAAGGCAGACGTAAGTGCCTGTGAGTACACATACACCACTAAGTAGACTGCTGTAGATAGGCCTCTCCCAAATGTTGCACATAGGAGGAATATTTACCATAGTTGTCACACTAGGCAGATGGGTTTGCGACCCCAGTTCTAATTATTTAAGCTTACAGTTGGAAGATTTGCTGACCATCTGTTTTATTTCCCTCCGTCGTCTCTTTAGATACCCATTACCCAAGGGCTGATATGAGCCCTTGTGGGCATCTGAAGAGCCACCCATCGCCACTACAGGGCATCAGCTAACATTATGCAAAATGAGTAAAATTAGTAAGTCGGCAAAATTCAAGGTGTTTTACCTTAGAGTCCAGCAACCGTCGTACCGAGACAGCGGCTCGCACAGCGCGCCGCAGAGTGCGGCGCACAGCACGCCGGAGAGCCGGCGCGTGTCGGTGAGCAGCGCGGGCCACACGCCGCAGCGCCACTCGCTCGCCTCGCCGCACTCGCCTCACACACCTCACACGCCTCACATGCCGCAGCAGACCTTCAACCCCCTTATATACGGCCACGACGTTGACTCCGTTGACATCGCCACTCGAGTAGCTATGGTATATTTCTTTAGATCTTTATTTCGTAAGTTACATAAATATTTTCATGTTAGGAGAATAGTGTAAAAGGGTTAACTAAACGTCGTGATTATATTCATAATTTTCAATAATATTCTGAAGAATCAAGTAAACATCGTTTTAACCAAATAGCGTATTATAATATTGACGAGTATTTGTTTGACAATTTTTAAATTTAAACTATAAAATTTATTCAATAGAACCACAAAACTTTATCCATGTTATTCATAGACCATTTATACTACCGCGTAATGTTATTTAATTGTAAGACATTATAATTTAATTATTACATTATTATATTATTATGTGCTATATTGATATAATTATTATATTATTAAGTGCTGAATTACTAATAAGTTAGTAATACAAATAAGATTAATTTACGTTAATGCAATTATCAGAAATTTCCATTCTAAGTATTAAAAAAATACTTGTATTTAACTAGTTTGCATGCCGGAAAGTAGAATATAGCTGTATTTTTTTTAAATTATTAAGACCTATTGTAACCCATATACAGCATGTAACAAAAACCCTGTGGTTCCTGTTGACTGTTATCAGAATCAGTATCCAAGCGTAAAGAAATATTTTTTTCAAAAAAAAAACATTAAAAAATACAATTTTAGTGGAAAAAGAAATTAATTTGCAAATTGTATGTGGTTTTCCAATACGGCTGGTCACCGCGGGGGATAATGACTACAACCCTCCATTTTCATTACGAAATCTCTACATCTGTACCTATAATGCAAAATCTCTACTATTAGATGAAAGATTACACGATTTTAAGAGAGCGATTTCAAAAATAAAATACGATATTATTGGCCTTGCTGAAATAATAAGAACGGGATATAATATCATAGAAAAAAACGAACATATTTTCTGCTATTTCGGGGAAACGAAAGGTCAATATGGAGTCGGATTTCTTATAAAAAAGGAATATAGGCTAAACATCGAGAGCTTCATTGGAGTATCTGAACGCATCTGTATTTTAAATCTCAATTTCGACAACACAAAACTCACCATTGTACTAGTACACGCTCCAACTGTTGATGCAGGCAACCAAGAAATTAATAATTTCTACAACCAATTACAGATTGCACACTGCCAATATAATAACCAGAAAATAATATTAGGCGATTTTAATGCCCGTGCTGGACAGCGAGTACCGGGCGAAGAAAGAATACTAGGCAAATACTGTTACGGAAAAAGAGACAAAAGGGGTGAAATTTTACTCCAATTTTGTTGGGAAAATAAACTATACATTACAAATAGTTTATCTATATATATATCTATATATAAATCTATATATAAATTTCCAG
>DWHP01000488.1:0-19764 GCA_018247895.1 Parnassius honrathi
TATATATATATACTGGACGTCCATATGCTTCTGACTAGACCACATCAGTACACATAGTACATAAATAAGAAGGTAGTACCGACCGGGACCGACTCTTGAGCAGAACAGTAGTCAATATGACGTAATATATTTTAGCGATGTAGCAGTGATGTTTTATTGCGTAAAAATATAGCCTAATAAAATGTTTAGATAAATAAGCAAATGATAGTACAGGTAACACCGCTTTTCGAAAAAAACCTAGACAGCGCCAGCAATTATTTTTAATAAATATTATTTATCATATTAACCAACAGGAAACCGTCTCACATATTTGTATTAAACAGTGCCTGCAATGAAAACAGTCGTAAATCCAATCGAATATAAACCCTAGCACGCACCGGATGCGATGGATATTAAAAAAAAATTGTAACTATTTAACCGAACTGAAATACTAAATAGGCAACGTCAAAGATGGTACAGCCGTAAACACGTGAGATGCGGTCAATTTTATAACCGATTTATTGACTTTTAAAGAAAAATCTATCGGATGTGGTCACACGTTTAAGAAGCTCATGTTTAAATGAAACACTTCGGCGTCGGCTCATTGAGTTAATGGCCGGTACGTTTTCTGTGTATTCGTTAAGAATTTGGGCTCTTCTTCAATGTTCCTATGATTTGAAGTCCGTGATGTAGGTTTATGATGATTTTATTGATATTTTGTAAAGGTTAGATTAACCATATTTTATGTAACACTGGCTGTTAATTTGTATAGTCGTAATCGTTTGAAGTTAATATCAATTACTTTTAATAATTTCGTTGCTACTGGTGAGTTTAAAAATTAAAATATATAACGGCACTATACGTTACATTTTTTAATAAGTTTTTTTACACAAAACAAATGAGTACACAGTCCTCCTGATGGTAAGAAACTATGTCCCATAGATTGACATTTATCCCTGGTTAAGAATAAAAACGCAGATGTGTTGTCACCCGTGAGGACTAAGATCTAATGCCTCGTTTCCAGTAAAAAAGGTCTTCGGTTCTCTACACTCACCATACGAAACACAGCAGTATTAAGTACCGCCACATACGTTCGAATTTCCGTTTCGAAGTACCGTTTCGGAATGTCGATTCGGAATTCCGTAAATACATCACACACATACGTTCATTTTCCTTCGGAATAACAAGGCTGTAGTCCAGACATTCTGCCAGCGAATATGGACGACGATTTTATGATTGGAATTGCATTGTTGCTGTACCTATCATTGTTACTGGGTGTATCCCCTCATCACCTTAAAATTGCAAGAAAATTTTTTTATAGAATAAGGGTGACAAACGGACACACCATTTTGTCCATCACCGTATCGATATTAACCTGTACAAATATGAGTTACAAAGACAGTAGTTACTTAAAGAGTGAAATTGAAATAAATTCCAGCGTGCTTTCAACTATACACGACTGATTTGCAAAACAAGTCGCAAAATAAACCGCCTATATGGAGTAGGTCGATCACGTAACATGTTGCAATTGTGACACGTGATTCATGGTACTCGGCAGCGTTATACCCTCCCTCTACGTTTTACAATTTTTATATTAGTTCATGTCACGTCTCTCGAGTCTCTGTTCGACCTATTGTGTGTTAGTAATGGAAACGCGAAGTAACGTTGTATTGATGTATAAGATTTTCTTACTTTGTCCTAGTTTTTTCGCAGACAGAAAATACTGCACACTTAAACTAAATCAGATTTTAATCACCGCATCTGGCAATAAAATTGTTAATTGCAACTTTAAGTGCAGATTTACAATGCGCATCGTAAACATTGTGAGGAAACCTATTAACCGAGACAGAAAAACAAATATATATCGACAAACTTTGGTGCTTCTTTTTGCCCCTGCGAAAAAACAAAAGGCCAACATCAGTGTTCTGGTCCAAAGGTTATAGAGAACTAGTGCAATCACAGGTTGTAAGGCATTCCATCTAGGTTCTGTTTGAAGTTGGCAGCAGGTGTCCTGGACTGCAAGAAACAACTTACCATGAGGTAGACCGTAAGTTAAAATAGGTCGTTACTTTACATAACCTCAATCTTCAGTTTATTATTAACGTATGCGCCATAAATCTTTTTTGTATCTTATAGATAGAAAGTTCTTTTACGGATTTTATCGCGTTTAATATATATGATTTTTAATTACCGACGTTTTGGGTGCTTTACAGCACCCATGGTCACGGGGACTGAGGTGACTAACGCCCCGATGTTAGTGTTAACCCTGGGTATCTTTAGATTTTCAATTATTATTTATAGTCCGATCTACGCCGAATGAACTTGACGTTTGACAGACCAGAAATCCTTGCAAAAGAACATCGATTCCTACCAAGGATGATACGTGAGCCTATTGAAATTAAAAAAAAACATCCATCCATCCATCAATAGAGAAGGCTAGGACCCTGTAATCAATAAAATTAAAACTAAACCCAAGCATACCGTTACAAGACTTTAACACACAGTAAGTTTATACTGCGTAGATCGGACCATAAATAATAATCAAAAAGCTGAAGGTATTCCGGGTTAAAACTGACATCGAGACGTCAGTCACCTCATTTCCCCGTGACTATGGATGCTGAAAAGCACCTGAAACATCCAGAATTAAAAATTTTATATATTAAACGCGATTAAATCCGTAAAAGTAGTTTTAATCAATGTGTATTATTCGTGTAAAAATAAGAAATCATTATGATCAAATTTGACCAAGTTTCAGCACTATCAACTATCTATTACATTATTTCTGTACCAGATGCCTAACACTGGCGAGTAGCTCCAACAATGATGTACGCCCGTAGAACCTCCCAATCTCACTCAAAAATTTAGGTCTCGAACACGATCCTACCACATGCGATGTGCAGCTTTAACAGTTGGCTCTTTCTGGCAGACAGATCTCTGGCAAAGTATTTGAAGCCTTGGTCCGCTCGATTGCTTCTTCACTATTCATCATGCGGGCTGTATTGAAGTTGCGTATGTCCCGCCGCATTTGAAAATCCGTCCGTTCATGTGCTGTCATATCTCAATACGGTAGTGAAATTAGTTAACGTAAATACTTTATATGTTTTATTTTTAGAACGATTTGGAATATCCTTTTAAACAAGTCAGATACAGTCGATTGCACTAATTGTTGCGTCGTCACTTTACTTGGAACTCTTTTGAAATAAATTCATACGAATTTCACAGCGAATAAACTTAATTGCACCGATAACAATAGTTCACCCTTCGTTCCCAACCCCTTCCGTAATGTCGATTCTAGTAGACAACAGACTTCCGTTTCTTTTGATGAACAATCTTAGAGAAGGACAAATATAGGTCTGTGGTCGAAATTATAAGCTTACGCGATAATGCTTTAATGTTAGAACATTTGATCAAATTATAATTTTTATCACTGGCAACCCGCCCCAGCTTCGCCTGCAAAGGATAATTTAATTTTGACGTTATTTAGAGTTAAGGTAATCATCAAAGATTTTTTTTTGGATAATATATAGCTGAGATCACTCACGTTTTTGTTCTCTATTTGTTTGTAAAGTTTTATTACTATCGGTTCTGTCATTCCGAAGATTAGTCTCGACAAGCAGACAGACAATCAGATAGACATACAATTTTTTTAAATGTTTATTGATGTCCTTATGGTATGTAAATAGCATCCTCAGTTCAATATAACTACTTCTATTTTATTATGCCTTAGCTATGTATATATTTATAAATTTTTCGTGTTGATTTTAAACTTTTCTCTTGACTCTACAGTTGATCAAAAAATGATTTTGAGACCGCAAAAAACTGCCACTGTTACGGTAGTTAGATTTTAAAACGCTTAATAAAATAACAATAAATTTATAAACATTCTACTGAAATAATTATTTCATGTATTTTGAATATTATAACCATAATCCGTCGATAGACGTCAGAAAAAATGTTTTATTTTTATTTTGTTCATACATAGTCCCACTTATTGAATAATTACGATGTATATGTGCCCATTATAAAGTATAATGAAATTAAAAAACGCTGCATTCCATATGTTTATTACTAAAATTATGATAGTACACTATTTCTCAGCAGCTTTTGACTAAAACAAATGAATATTCATTAAGACCTACTACGAAAGAAATGCAAATTTATGTATATTATAAAATTTGTGGTATTATAATCTATAAAAATAAAATGTCAAGACCGAATTTATCTACACAGTTTTCCTTTCAAAGCAAAACATCTGGTCCACTAATGATTAGGGGAGATTGCTTCTAGAATGAGATCCGTACTAGCAAAGTATTATTTACATTAGAATAAATAAATGACTCATTATCTCTATCACAATCCAATCTCCTTTTTATGCTTACGAATGGCATGAAAACTGTTTTATATTCTGATTTTGTTAAATGGATATCGAGTATCGATTACTGCCAAAACATAAGAAGACATCTGGGGCCAAGGTATAGTACTGAAATTTGGGCAAATGTGTATTATCTATATTTATAAAGTGATTTATTTATGTTTACTTAGCTATTATTATTTATGGGGATTATATAGAGTATTCTCATCCGATTGGGCTGAATAAATTTATAAAAGGAAATTATAAATATACACACATATTATTATTATTATTTGGGGTATCCACATAGTTCTGTCATCTGGTTGAGTACTATAAATATATAATTATAAATTAAAATGAAAAGATAAATACATAAATATCAATAAAATAAAATAAAATAAATAGAGATGGAAGCCCTCGGCAGGGGAGATCAAACGGCCGAGGGTTAGGAGGAAAGCGAAAGAAACCGGCGGACGATGCGGGCGGGATCGAGGAGCACCGCCTTCTGCATTTGAGCTCGGAGCGGTCTGTCATAATATGATTATTATTATTATTTTTCTTGTATCTTGAGAATTTGCTAAATCGCTTCATCTCATTGCTTGTTGTACTGTGATGGGTTAAAAATTGTTCTAAGAGGGTTGTAGGTGCAATCTACTTTTAGTTGCTCATTGTTCGGCGGCGCCGACCCCTTCGATATGCTAGCACGTGTTTTATTGTGCAATTACAGGACAAACATTGTGCGATCACCGCATGAATACTAAGGAAGTCCTTTTGTATAACAGAAAGAAAAGACTAGAGGTCTATACTTCTGATTTAAAACGCATGTACAATTTGACGTATAAACATAATTCGAGATTTATTTAAATTCACATTCACCATTACTGTCACGTTTAGATGAAGTTAAGTTATATTATGGTTGTAGCACGAATGGTTTGACTCGACCGTGGTAGGATCACGCTCTCACAGAATACCAGCGTAAAATAGCACCTCAATACTGCTTTCGTATTGTGCGTGTAAAGAACTGGAGACCCGTTTTACTGTAATCGAGGCATTCCATCTTAGTCCTCAGGGGTGACAACGCATTTACATTTTAATTCTCAATCGAGGATAGATGTTGATGTCCTTGGGCCACAGCATCCACTTATCATTAAGTGGACTGTGTGCTCGTTAGTCACTCTTATTCTATATAAAAAGCTAAGAGATGTTTTATACAACAGGTGGTTAAATATTTTATTTATTAGATGATACTGGACTTCTTTTCTGCCCGCGAGTCCGCCAGGGTATATATCACACTCGTACCTGTCTCTGCCGTCAAATATCAGCGCCTGCAATGCTGTGTTCCTGTGCAAAGGCTATGGAGAGCTAGTATAGTCACTAGCTGTAAGGCACTCCATCTTAGTAGGTACTCAAGTAATAACACATCCGTAGCTTCCTTTGTTTGAAGCTGGCTGCAGTGGTCCTGGACTGCAAGTAGCCACTTATCATCAAAAGAAAATGAACTATATAGATAGACACTTTACTGCACACCAAAAAAACATAAATATTAACAAAAAAGAAGAGAAAGAAATGTGATACAATGGGCGGTCTCATCGCTAAGAGCGATCTCGTCCAGACCACCTTTGGATGTATAGTACTGCACGAAAATAATAAAATCATGTATGTAGTACGGCGACAAAAATAACATTATATTATTATAAACCATAAAATATAAATAAAGATTCGTAATTTAGAATGGTATACAAGTACAAAGATTATATAAATACGTACAAACTTATTAATATATATGTTTATATGTATGTAACAATAATAACAATAGATAATGTAATGTAAAGACATCATTAAATAATTAGTGAAAACAAAATCGCTTCCCGCCGTGTGTACGCTTAGATTTTTTAAACTGCGCATCAGATTTTGATGAAATTTTTGTGTGCGTTTAGATGCATGGCTTTGGTTCACAATTGTAAACGGTAGGTGGCGCTGTTCTCGAGTTCCAAAAAACCCGAGCGAAGCCGGGGCGAATTGCTAGTTTAAATATTTTCGCTAGCGTAATTTATAATTGTACTTATTACTATACAAAATAATTATAATCGACTTAACTTGGCAATAACAGTAAAAATTCTGAAAATATTTTATAATTACGAACTTCGAGAATCTTTGCGTCGAATTCAGCTGTAACAATAACACGTCGATTTCTCATTCTTTATAAAATATTATTTATTATGCGAAGCTTCTAACCTACGTGCTTTCTCGCAGCTCCTTTGGATTCGAAAAATAAAGGGTTTCCTGTACCAATTGTCAAACGACATTCGACCCTGTTTAAAGGAAATGGCCATTATAACGCACCTTAACAATAAGACATAAGACGTCATGTACACGTGCTCCGGTTTCAGTTGTGTGAGAATGGGTTTCTTTTATGGGGCAGATCGAAGCTCATGTGATTATTCTGGATCTCGTTATTTATTCGAATTACGATATTATGTGGACTTTTGACAATTAACTTAAAATTGTAAGTGACTGTTACCTTTAAAAACATATCTTTTAAGTCTTGAATGATTAATTTTTCTTGTTCGTTTTTTTAGAATCGATGAAAATTTAACAGTTACTACCTTTCGCTTTCATCAAAGTCAAATGCAAAATTTGATGATTACTAAAATCTTATCGTTCGGATACTGTATTTTGTAATGTAAAAGTATGGTGGAAATAAAAATATAAAATACCAAAACATCACACTTAAAAAAACTACAACAAATTAGTACACTTGTTATATACGAAACAGCAATTTAAAATACGGAGTGGAATATAATCTTCAAAGCAAGAGTGAATGAGATTTTTTTGAAGCGATGCGCTTGACTATCTTCAGGAGCACCACTTTCCATCGGATGGGATAGATATTTCAAGCCAGCGCGGGTCAAATAGTGAAAAAAATCTCACATCGCCTGTGTTGTGGCGCCGTAAGAAAATCCTTCTCACCGTAGGCACGTCGATTTAAAATCGATTAAACTAAAAATCGATTTTTTAAATCGATATATAGTATTGAATCCAGTAAATGGATATTTCACCCTAGAAAATCAAATCGAATATTTTTCTGTTTTTATAAGAACTGTAAAACGATTTACAATTAGTTGAATGTACCCAAACTCGTAAAGAATGACAGTTTTTTTATTCAAAAACTCGCCAAACTGCTGTGTGCTGTTTCTTTCATCTCTTCTATTAAATAAATAAAAAATAAGTTGCATTTGTAATCTGTACTTTGTTATATCTTTTGATATTGTAAATATAAACTATGAAAGCAAATCGAAAAAAGGATTTTTAGATATTTAGATTTTTGAGAAATCGATCTTTTAGACCTCGATTATTTTGTGAATCGATGCATCAGATTTCGATTCGAATCGATTCAAAAATCGATCTTTTCGGAAAGAATCGACATCCCTATCTCACCGTTTCGTTCCGTGGGTGTCGTAAGAGGTGACTGAGGCTAGATTCGTCTACGTAAGACAGAAAAGTCTTATGGTTTCCGATAGATGGCGTCGATCTCGTTTACAACAAAAGTATCCCAAATCGGCGAAGCGAGCGGCGTCAAAGGTGCGAGACTTCTGGTACAGTGAGCGTCCAACGGAAAAGGCTCACGGCAGCTGTGGTCTATTACGGGCTGATGATGATGGAGAGACGAATAATCACAGTGCGCAATAGACATCTATAAAAATATGAAACGAATTACAAACTCAAAAATGTGTTCCAATTATTTTAAATCTAAACAGATATCGCTGTGATTTAATTAAAACTTGTTAGAAACTTAGAGACAGTTAAAAGTAAACATGCACCGGTCATATGGACATCTGTTTGTTTTTACAAGAGGGAAAAATGGCTGAATGAACAAAACTCGATTGACATACCGCTTTCTTATTGTGCCGGGATTGATTTAGGATAGGTTAATTATAACGTTGGATAGTTAGGGACAGGTTTTCATTACGGACGTTACCCTCGTAAAACTTGCGTTATAGAAAAAATGCCTTTTGTTACTTCTTACAAATTTTAAACTTTATACGGTAATCGAAATTAATTATATTATTTAACACAGTATGCATGTCGATTTTACAATATAACAGCAAGAGTTTTAAATAAAATCATCGAAAACTTTGCGTATTTCAAAAACATAATACGAAATAAGCTGTTCTAAATAAACCGTGTTAAAAATGATGCAACAAATCTTTTACAATTGAAAGAATACAGTTGATAAATAAAACGAAATCCATAAAGGAATTTTAAATACGGATGCTGTTTTTCATGACATCACTCGTCCGAGTCTTCTATGAACTCAAGAGTGGAAGATAATATAAAAACTATAACATTTAACGATAAAGGTATTCCGATGAAAAGCAAACACATTGTTCTTACAATGAAGCCGTTGGTCCTGCATCCTGTGAATATTTTTAGTATCGTTCGATGCGTAAACTCGTAAAACTCTTTATTATAAATATGAGCCTGAGCGATAGTTTAATTTTATGGAAAAATGTTATAACAACAATCGGGCGCGTTTGTTTCTGAACTTCCGTAGGCGTCTGCCAAATGTACATAACCTACACATAGAAGCATTAACAGATAGTGTTCTTTTGAGATCAAGAGTCTTAGGGTCAACCTATGTATCTGATGAGTAATGAACACACAAATAATATATTTATGTATATATTTCGATACGTGTAGTGGCAGCGGAATAGAATTCACTACCCAATATTATTCCACGGGTATAAGAGGCGACGAGTGAAATGAAAGAGACGTGCAACATGTTCCTGATAACAAAACTGGTTGATAACTACTTTTCTGTTTAGGAGTCAGTGCGGGTCGGTTCTACTCTCTTTCCTATTCCTGGCGATAGAGGGCAGCGCTTGCTAAATAAATAAATAAAATATATAATATGTCCTACTGCACCGTGCACCATAGGATTTCTTCAACATCAATGTCGATAGAGGGCAGCGCTTGCTAAGTAAATAAATAAAATATATAATATGTCCTACTGCACCATGCACCATAGGATTTCTTATATCTTGAGTGGGTTATAGAGAAAATGGACTACCGCTTTGCTCTAATGCACGATGACGAACTTCACGTGTTTTACTCACGGTTCTAGCCCGGTATATCTTTTCACATATAATATACTAGCATAACTTTTCTGTTGAGAAATAATTTACTGAAAATAACTTGCTCGCCTCCCGGCTTTGTCCTGCTTTTATGGCCATACTGACACATTTACTGACGCCCCTCGTTTAACTCGGAAGCACTACTGCCGGTTCATTTTACACTCATGCTATTGTTACAAATGTCTCCAAGGCAATTAATGATAATGATGTGCCTAATGAAGGGTGCCGATATGTCGAAAAAGTCGACTGATTTAAATTGAAAACTAAAAGACTTAAATGATATAGTATTTCACTTTTGCTTCGACATTCGTCATGGGTACAGCAAAGAAGTGGAATAAGTTGCCTGCATTGGTATTTCTTTCCGCTGACAGTGTGGACTTCTTCAAGGTATAAGTGAATATGCTTCTGTTAAGTCACTGTGTGTCTTCGGTTATATCACTACTTACTATCAGATGGGATAAAGTCAAACTCTAGCCTGTTATATTTAAAAAAATGCTCTTGTTGTATCGCTCGTAAATGTCCACCGCTATTTTACATCACAGTTTGGGGAATACTTTCTATCAACCTGCCAAACGTGGCTACGCTGCCGCGGGTAGGCGGTCATAGTAATAGCCTCGCCCCCCTAACTTTGCATTCCGTCGCCAATCTGGGTATCTTATACCTGAAATTATTATAGGAGATGGGTATAACGCCACATATGGCGCAGCGGTGTCCCCTCTTTAAACACTCCGGGGACGTAATCGGATGAGTGTGTCGACATTGACGCATTCACTTCACAGTAAAAATTTGCTTATAAAAGCTATTTCTGTAATATTTTAATACTTTGTTTTCGCAAGCGCATAATTAATAAATATAAATAATGTACATATTCACCATCATCATCATCATTACAGCCATTACAGCATTTTTTATATTATTGAGCGGCAAACGAGCACCTGATGTTAAGTGGATGTTGTAACCCACAGACATCCACATTTATCCTCAATTAAGAATAAAAATGCCGATGCGTTGTCACCCCTGAGGACTAAGATGGAATGCCTCGACTATAGTAAAAAGGGTCTCCGGCTCTCTACACTCACCATACGAAACACAGCGGCGTTACACTGATATTGTAAACTGGAATTCTGTGAGAGCGTGGTCCTTCCCTGGTCGAGCCGTCTCATTCGAGCTACAACTAAAATATAGCTGCAGCGTGGCTCACAGGCCTCCTCAATGTTTAGTACATATTACATTATATAAATATTTTAATAGTAGGTAGTCTACACAATATAACACATATTTTCGTTATAGTCCGAATATTTTCTTCAACATCAATGTGTTTTAGAAGTTTATTAACGTCAAAATCTTTAAATAATCACGGCAATCAATATGGCCGAATCTCGTGATTTGGTTTTTGTTTTTATAAATCAATCATAATAATTTATTACTTCAATGTAACTGCTGAAAATCAAAGTAACTGCTGAACATGGGCCCCTTCATAGATAGCTTCATGTGGGGATATTTCACATAGTGGCCACACTTGAAAAGTGGGTTACAAAGTGCAGTTTTTTCTATTCTCTCTCTCCCTCTCTCTCTCTCTCTCTCTCCTACGACATGACGGACGATATCGGGTGGTAGATATTCTAACACCGCCACTACACTATCGTAGTTTATCACGTGGTATAGCCATGCTGCAGCCATATTGTGGCTGCAGTAAGAATCGATCGGCTCAACCGGTGTAAGACCACGCTCTCGCAGAACACTAGCATAAATAGCAGCTTAATGCTGTTGTGTTTCGTATGGTGAGTGTAGAGAACCGGAAGCACTTTTTACTGGAAACGAGGCATTCCATCTTATTACTCAACTGGCTGGCAACGCATCTTCATTTTGATTCTTAATTGAAGATAAATGTAGATGTCTATGGGCCACAGCCTCTATTTACCTTCAGGAGGACTGTGTGCTCGTTTGTCAGCTTTATACTATAAAAAATATTATTTTGCGATTTCTTGTCTTGGAAACTCCTTAGGAAAATTGGAAACTTGACTTAAAATAATAAGACAAGTATAATCATAACCATATTTAGATATGAAAAAATGTATTCTTACAAAGATTAGAAAAAGCGTAATTGATTCTAAATATAATATTGAACAAGAGAACGAATCCGAACGTGCACTCAAACGCATTGTACTGAAAGATAAGCCGGGCACATGCATTACATTAACACATCTGGAAGCTTGGCACTGAGAAAAAAATATCAAATTTCCAAACTCGATTCTCGTTTTGCCATTTTTTTCGCTACCGCCCATACGGGTGATGCTTTGTTCTTTTCAATATGATCACTAAGAAATAATTGCTTCTCCAACGAAATATTTAATCTCTATAGGCTTCAAACTGTTCCATCGCTATCCGTATCTTTCATTTTTCAGTTATAAAAAAATTACAAAACTAGGATCCTATATTTTTTAGATAATGCGGTAGATTCTATAAAAGCGATTGTAATAATAGCCTAATCGAATTTTAGCTTTAACTTTCAATCATTTCAGTATATTATTGCAATATAATAGCAACAATAGCTAAATAAAATCTCTTTTATTAATGTGACTTACGTAATTATGTTTACATCGATAAAAATTCTCTCAATGGCTGTGCTTGACTCTGACATTAAAGCTCGTCAATATAAAAAGAGTATTATTTGTATACGAAAGGAAATCCAAAAAGAAAAACCCGAATTATTTCAAACTTTGCATTACATATTATGTCAGATAATTTAGTATTCATTATTTTTTCTTACAGGTACCAATAACCCATTTAATAAACAGCTGTTAACGCGGCGAACATAACGTAAGTTATCTCAGTACTTAATATTTTGTGAAAGAAATCGTTAACAAAATATATGTATATGGAGTTACGTTAAAATACAACGACGACGTTTATTGTATTATTGAAATTCTTGAATAGTTTATATTTATGTTTTAATTTTCAAATATTAAGTTATACAAGCTTACTTCTTGATTCTCGTATATTTCTACTCTGATCAAAATTAATGTTCAAAATTAGACCGTTTTAATTAGAATCCGTATTGAATTACGGATGGCGCCTTTCGGGCAAACATAACAAAGCCATTTTGTCTCTGGTCAAGTGTTACCAGACGTCTGCCCGGCCATAGACAATAATATCTTTGTAAAGACGAGTGCTCGTATAAAGAGCATTGTGGCCGAATCAATTAACCCATAATGTGGTCATTGTGAAATATGCGCGTAACATTGTCTTAATGTATCTCTTTGGTGTATCGTAATATAATTTTTATAGTTCTATTTAAAGCCGAGCTGAATTTGTTGGCCAGATAACTTTCAGTAACTTTTTCGTATAGGGTTACATATCAGTTGCAATGTGTTCTGTAAATGTCCTTTTTGATATCAGAACATAAACGGTAATTTGAAAAAGCAAAACTTCAGGAATCCTTGCATTAATTATTTTATTATGATATTAACCAGCTGGATTGTAAGTCACTCGTTGGTGATCAGAAGTTTTAAGAACACTTTGGCGAAACCCTATACCAAATAACACAAAAGTCTAAATTAAGAACATCAAAGCTGAATAGGTACACTACATTGTCACCGGCGTTTTAGAATATAGAATAAACCATCCAAAACACGAAATTTAATGGACGCCAAAGATATGGGAAACTTTGAAGAGGCGGTTATTATTGTGAAGTAACCCAAAACCAACACATGTGTCACATATCGACCAGGATTGCGATGCCACATGTGAAATGACAAAAAAATGACTAAAATCTGTTGTCACTGCTCCCTAAGGTATGAACAATGCTGCGTTGAGATCCAGGTCTTTGTCCTGTTTAATTTCAACTTTATTTTTGAAAACATAGGGTCTAAGCTAGGCAGCAATGAAACGGATTTACGGCCGATTTCAAATAGATAGTACGTTTTGTGACGATTTTTTGCTCAACCTTCCGTAACCTTTAGCTTGTGACATGGATTGTAGATTAGGCATATTGTTGACCTTTTTTGCTTCCTTTTTCGCTGCACCACGTGTATATTTATTTTTTGCTTCAACTTCGTTTTCAAGGGCCTTTGTTTTTATTGAACGTTGTACAAGATTTGCATATGTTTGCAACGGATGATGAAATGTACATCTTTTAGAGATTTTAACTGCAAAAGATAATTTGTTTTCTCTTCCGTCTACGACTTTCACTCATTAGATGTAAGCATTTTCACGAAATTAATTACCAAGTAAAATGAAACGACACAATCGATACTGGTTTACTAGTGATTAATATTCTAATACCCGAGAGAATCTATTGTGTTTTAAAATTACGTTTTGCTTATTCTGATTCGCGGTATAGTCACGGGTGTAAGTAATTTTCCAACAACAATTCAAAAAACGTTACATTTTAATTTAGACGAACCTAAAAGTTCTTTAAGTGTAAACTAAAGAGACTCGCTTTTTATTTCTTTCATATATTTTTAACTTACTGTGAATGAATTTTTAAGCTAAAGCACATAGTTTATTAAATATGTTTACGAATTGTTTATAATACGTAAACTATATTTGTTAACGCGTAAGTAGAAGAGTTTGCATGAAATTTTTCGACACTAACAAAGCAGATTTAAAAATACACCAAGAGTCCATGGTAAAAATATTCAAATAGAAATCAAGTTCCCCATTAACGTCCTAACTAATTGGGTGTGAACCAACGCCTTGTGTTCTAGGAAACCTCATTTCCATACTATTAAAGGTGGAAACGTCTGCCATCACAGATTTATGGGCAAATCTCCGAGATGTGTTACGAATAAAAATAATAGAATTGTCGTGTCTAATAATATAGCGGTCGTTTCCGTTCGGCTTTTGGTTTATTTTGGATGTAGAAGCGAATATTATAACGCCCATTCCCATTCATGTACGCGTTAAGCGCGAGATCTTCATAGTTTATTACGCGATAAATATTATAATTGTTAATGGTTAATGGATAGTAGGGCTGGCGTTTAATTAGCTGTAAATGTTACCTAGAATCCGTCGTTTTTTTTCAAATATATTTTGGTGAAACTATTTTTAACCGGCAGTTTCATTAGTTTTATATGCTTGCAATAATAGCTTGTTTATTTTAATACGCTAATCATATAATCAAAGCTATAATTATTACCGGGTTATTGACCAGCCTTATGAACCTACTTCATAATCAGACCTCGTCGAGTAGTTTCCAAATTACGTATATAATGAAATATTTGCCCATACTTACCTGCGCTGAATCAGGTCGTACATTGTGTGCGTAGATTCTTGCTATTAACCGGTCACTAAAGCCTCGCTGATTAACTAACTAATCTTATGAGTATTTGCAAACGTGGTAGAGCCACGCTGCAGCTATATTATGGTTGTAGCACGAATGGGTCGGCTCGACCGGGGAAGGACTACGCTCTATTACAGAATACCATCGTAAAATAGCAGCTTAATACTGCTGTGTTTCGAATGGTGAGTGTAGAGATCTGGAGAGTCTTTTTTACTGGAAACGAGGCACTCCATCTTAGTCCTCGGGGGTGACAATGCATCTGCGTTTTGATTCTTAGTCAAGGATAAACGTAGATGTCAATGGGCTGCAGCATCCACTTACTTCAGGTGGACTTTGTGCTCGTTTGTCACCCTTATTCTATAAAAAAATCTTGTAAAATTAAATTTTCGTTATTTCACGCTATTTTATGTACAAAAGTTATTGCATTTTAGACCAAGGCATAAATTTCTCAATATTACACAAATAACAATGAAAATAATTTAGTTTTACAAGGTGGAGTTTTACAAGCGTCTTAATCCGCACAAACGAGCTGTTCCCATGAAACAAAACGAAATCCGATGAGTAATGTCTAGCCTTTGCCCGTCTTCCTTGCATCCAGAGAACAATAACACGCAGCGCCATGATGGATGCTACCGGTGCCCGTTTAAAGAAAAAAAAATGTTGAAGCAGAAGTAAAAAACGTTTCTCGTTCATCAAGGAATTGTATACGAAATATTATAAGCGGCCGGTTTTTTAATTTTCATAATATTTAAATATAAAAAATACAACTTTATTCATTATCTATATAATGAAATATATTATTATTTTAATAAAAAGTTATTCTAAATTTAACTTTTAAATTTACATTTCAAAACTAAATATACCTACTTATATATAAAATTTTAAAGAATTTTAAACAGCAATCTACAATAAAAACTTCCTTCGAAGAATATGAGGGCACTTTCGCTAATGCCGAAGTGGAACGAACCACTTCTGTTTTATTGTTGCAGCCATATTTTATGACTTGATTGTGTTCAGATTTAGAACATAATGGTTAGTCTTCATGTAATGCATTTTTATACATTGTCCAAATACATTTATTCATTATATAATAAAATATTAACACTCAAATAAACGCATCAAGGAAGCAATATAGATAGACAGTTAAAGTTACAGCCTACACGTCCCACTGCTGGGCACAGGCCTCCCCTGATTTCTGTAAAGGTTTATATAATATAGATATTATCAAAATCATATTTCCATGATGAAATTAGAATAGTTTTAGCTTTTAAATCTATGATCACCTTTAATTTTACAGCATATATTTTTTAAAGCATTAAAAAAGAATTAGTAACTAATATACACGTACGTACGCACACGTGTACGTATATTTTCATATTTGACGACAAAAATATAAGATCCGATACGGGGTGTCTCACGAATTGGATTGATAATCATTTCCTATATTTACGCGAATACTAAACATTGAGCAAAACTAATTTTACGTATTTTATCGCGTTGAATTTAAGCGCGATACATCAATTTATTTTTGATCCGCAACGGCCTGCTACGTACTTTCACTCAGAAATATATATTTTAAAATAAACAAGATTAAAATATATAATCGTTTTACAAACACGTTATATAGTTTCATTTATACTTTAATCAGAATACACAATGCGATTGTGTACACTTACCTCGTAGTGCTCCAACGTACGTCAGCTCTGATATCTTTCAGATTAAAATGAAAATTTAGCTGATTCCTTTCGACATGCCTAAACCGGGCTCTTCTAGAAATAATTTAGTTTTTATACCCCAAACAGATGTTCTATACCTACTTCTATTTGAAAACTTAAGTGCAAAATATTTGGTTATTTTTCTTTCTTTCAATATCGTGAGGAGAGTCGTAAACACTGGCTGACAGAATATAATATTATAGGTTAATTTATAATAATATAGGTAGATAATAAATTATAAAGTGATCTACTACATTGAGCAAATTAAAATACACGGATCTTCAGTATTATTAGCATATTTTAAATGCTATCGTAACTAAATATTAATTAGTTGAATGTTTATTATAAACACTCGACTACCGACACAATTATTAGGTGTATATTTTAATAACGGCTTAAAATTCGGCGGCTAAATTATTTGTCAGCCATTATTATTTTATTACTATTAAACCACGCCAGCAAAACGCTTCACCAACTAAATTTAATGACGATGTAGATTTTTCCAAAAAAAAAAAACATCCACGGATAAATAAAAGCATACACAACAATAACTATTGTGTTGCCAGTTGATATCATTAGTATTGATGACGCAAATACTACAAGGCTCAAAACATACGATGAAAAAACATTAAGAGCCAATCAAGAGCGTACAGAAGCGCACAATGCGATGTCTATTAAAGAATAAGATGTATACAAATGTGTAACCTCGCGATAAGGATGGGGAAGCGCAGACACAAAAGTGGTAAAGAACGTAATGATTTGGAAGAGAGTGGACGTGGTAGCGTGAATGCGAGGAGCGAACCGTGAAAATTAAAGGCGAAGCTCAATCGCTGCCGCTCCTTTGTATTGTACAATGTAGACATAACGTTCGGTCAAGGGCTTGATGCTGAAGGACAAAGGGTTGCAAGATTTTGTAGATAGCTGTGAACTTTGCGCCAGCGCTTAAATCCTTAAGGAATAAAAAAATAAACATACAATGCTTTCCGCAAGTTTCATTTATGAGATTACCATGCAATTGAAAGTAATAATGCCTTTGTGTACTTGATATATAATATCGAAATTTCACAATAGTTTATAAGTTTTTAAACTATAATTAGATCAACAAAAAAATACCTTATTGCATTGGAACTTTCTAATGAAACGAAAACAATATTTTTCAAGTTTTGTAATATTATCAAAATAAAAATAACATTAAATATTTGAGATTTGAACCGCGAAATACTGCACAATCCAGGTTATGTAGTCGCTTAGAGCATTGTACCCAAGTTTAGAAGCATCAAAGTGAGATCAACGCGAATAAAGGCATCTGAGATGGACCAAAGCAAAGGGGTAGTACACAATGTCGGCAAGGTCCAAACAAAAACTGACAACACAATACGGAGTGGCCCAACAACAGTGGCCGCTCATAAATCAACCTCTGACAAAAGTAACAATGGTATTGAGGGTACCTTATAAGAGATCTTAGTATTGTGTTCGTTCTTTGATGTTCACTAATAAAACTTTTGATTAATATCGTATAGACGGAACCAGTTGGTATGCAAATAATGGGTACAAAAGGTAGGAATTCCTCAGTAGTCGAATCACACGTGCTGGGGTGTGGACAAAGCAGCTAATGCTACATGTCCTTTACAATGCTTTTTGTTGGCGGTAGACGTTATTCTTACTGGCCGTGGGCAAACATCGACTGGACCGATTCTGTTTGAAAGACTGCTACAACCGTTACAAATAAGATTCTTTCGTAGCAATGGCGTTGTTTCGAGATTTATTCTAATATCTCAGTATTATTCATTCATTGATTTACCATAGCCTGTATACAGATGTAACAGAGGAAACCGTCCCCATAGATAAACTCATAGGGGGGATATTTGCCAAGCATATTTGGCAGGCGAGTTGGCAATCGTAAGTTTTATTTAGTGCTTTTTGTTGCCTTCAATCATTCAAAGGTGGGAAAGTCATAGAGATATAATAGGTCCTTACATAGGAAATTGGCGTTTTGTACAGGACGAATATAAAGTCGATTATTTTTTGTAAAATATTATAAGTATTTAATTAATCAAAGTATGCACCGTTGTTATCTATGCACTTTTGCCATCTCATAGGTAGTTCATTGACCCCTTTACTAAAAAAAACATGAGGACGAGAATCAATAAACTCTTTGAAGGCGGTTTGGACTGCCGCATCTTATCTGAATTTTATTTCCTTATAAGAAGTTGTGGAAATTCCGGCAAAAAATTATAATCTGTTTGAGCAAGGTCCGGGGAGTACGGTGGATGTCGCAGACATTCCAATTGTAGCTCATCTAACTTAGTGGTTGTTTGTTGTGCGGTGTGTGGTCTTGCGTTGTCGCGAAGCAGCAGTGGCCTAGAGCGATTGACCAATCTCGGTTGCTTAGCAGCTAGTTCTTCCTTCATGGTTTGCATTTGCTGACAATAGATATCAGCCGTAATCATTTGGCCAGATTTTAGAAAGCTGTAGTGAACGACACTGGCGCTAGTCTACCAAACACTCACAAGTAACTTTTTCTGGGTCAATTTTCGTTTAAGGCGGGATTTGGCTGGGTCTCCAGGGTTTAGCCTTTGCGACAAGCGCCTCCGATTATCGTACAGTATCCACTTTTCATCACAATTCGGTTCGGATTTAAAATCACGGCTCAAAGTAAAAATAACATGCAAAAAGAGGCAAAATCGCGAAGACGTCCGTACGGTAACGTCGGTTGGTATAAAAGGCGAGCCGATTTCTGGCTCAAGCGCTCTAGGATCTCCTAGGTGTGCGTTGTATGTAGTTAGCGGTGGCTGCATATAACCGCCGGTACGATATACTCCGCCAATCGTCGAGTCCGTATACTCCGAGAGGCGACGAGGTCACCGGCCCCTAGGTAGATTCTTAGGCACTTTAAAACGTCCGAGGTTTACTGTGCCCAGTCGCGTATTTAAAGTGCCACTAGACGCACTTCCCCCAACCTTTTCATAGTGAAAGGGGTAGGCAGTGCCCCCAGAGCTGAAGCCAACATCTTCCACTACCACTACCATCCACGTCGCGCGTCACCTTCCTGCCGCCGATCGTTGGTAAGAATAGATAGGGCCTTTTAGAGTACCACACACATAGCGCAACTATCATTATGTTGGACAAGGGGGAGATGGAGACGATTTAAAATTCCTTCACTTTTGTGTCGGTTGAGCAAAGTAACACAGCAGTCGCATCGTTCAAGTTTTTTTTACTTTCGCGATTTGCTTCAAGTGGATTAATACAGTTTTATCACTTACTCCGAAGCCTGCAGCTATCTCTGAAGTGCTTTGTGAT
>DWHP01000489.1:0-19747 GCA_018247895.1 Parnassius honrathi
ATGGTTTTCATTAGATCCGGTGGTAGATATGAATGTCCAATGCACATATTAAACAATAGAGACAGGACCCTTGGCAGATGTACACCCGCATGCCTTAGATGCTCGATACTGAGCCCGTCGTGTCCGGAAGATTTGCTCCTGCTCATCCGCTTGATTACCTCTCTGACTTGACTAGCCGTAAACAATAGCATAGGCTCATCCACCCACGCAGGCTCAGGCTCAGGCTTCCCCGTGGAGAAGCACCGCGGCGATCTCACCCTGAAATGTTCCATAAACAAGTTCGCAATTCTCTCCGGGTCACTAACCCCATCTACTCTGGCCTTACGCATTAGAGCCCGTTTTGGGTTACGTTTTTATTGGTTCATTCTATCATTGATAATATTTCGGCAACCTCTTATTATTGCACGTCTGTTGAGCTGCTGGAGTCATTCGTTCGCAAATTTTGAGAGATGGAGGAGGTAAACGTTCCTCCTACAAGTATACTTGGCCCGGATGATAGATTATGCGAGGAAATTTATGTCCGCATGACCATTCGTGATCGCGATTGTCGATATAGTGTAGCGTTACCCTTTAAAGGGGATATTTTGTCCGTCGGTGACTCACGTCAAATGGCAGAAAAACGTTTCTATTGTTTGGAGTGCAAGATGCTCGCTTTGCACAAGTTGAAGGCAGCTTATGACGGTGTTATTAATTAATGGGTATGTTCCAAAATAGAATCCAGAGTACTGTCCAATGCAAATGACGTCATGAATCGACGCCATACTGGTGATTCGTTCCAAAACATAGGACAGTGTATGACGTCATTCATTTGCGCCATATTAGAAAAGTGTTGGCGATTATTTTGTCATTTTGTACTCCGAAAATCATTATATCCTCTTAATGGAGATACCAGCAATTATTCTATGATTTTTTGTATTTGAATAAATAAAAACAAATTCTGGCATGCTTCATTCAGGGCACGCACTATTAAAAATTGTTTTATTATGGCCGAATATCTACCACAATATGGCGGCGGCACGCCAGTGCAATATAGTGTCAATTGATGACGTCATTTGTATTCGGAAGTATACTAAAAATGTTTAGGAACATACCCAATATATAAAGGAGGGTTATATATCGCTTGCGTCTCCAAAAATAGATAACTATGAAAACACGCCGTCATATTTCATACCACATCACGATGTCATCAGGGAAGACAAACTTACATCCAAATTAGGTGTAGTGCTCGATGCTAGTGCTAGAACTAGCACTCGCCTTTCTCTTAACGATATTATTTATAGTGGACATAATTTCCATGGCAACTTGTTTAATATAATAATAAATTTTCGATTGTTTCGTATTGCATTATCCGCTGATATTTGCCAAATGTTTCTTTGCGTAGGGGTCCGTTAATGCGACCGACGATTCCAGTGCATTTTATATCGCTTTGACTCAAATGAGCCTCTAAAGGTGTTTGAATTTAACCGCGTTTGTTTTGGTTTAAATTCGAACTCATTTCGTGCACTACGCACGGTGAAACAGCTCGCCGTTGATGAGGGTCCCTCTTACCCTAAAGCTAGGAAGGCAATTGAGAGTGGTTTGTATATAGACGATTTCGTGTACTCGGTCGATAACGCAGAGGAAGCCATCTTAACCATCGCCGAAGTTATAAAGAACTAGTAATTCGCGTACTGTTTTGGATACAATACCACTATCACACTGCCTTTTGGCTGTAAAATAATTCGACGATTCTGATTTTCGACAAGGTTGACGACAAGGTTTGTGTTGGTCACCAGAGTCCGACGTAAAGTTATATTTACACTTTACGTCGGAACGACGTGTTTAGCCTTAAAGTAAAAAAACCAGCCCGCGAAGACGTGGACAAAGCGCACGATATTGTCATGCGTTACTAGATTATGGGATGTCATGGGTTTTGTAGCACCAGTGGTGTTGTACGCTGAGCTTTCGATTAAACAACTTTGGTTATGTATCTGTGATTGAGGTGACACGTCGCCAGATAACATTATGGAAGTATGTATAATAGTTTACCCCTTCGTCTCAAACGTGTTAGTTGACATTTTGGAGATAATATTTCATATAAATAATGAGGACATTGCGAATTATTTAATCAGTGTACGAAACAAGCATATTTTAATTTTCTAGTGTAACTCATACTTAAAATATTATTTTTGAGGAAATAAGGAGTTATGTGGTTAGTCCTAGGTATGTCAAAACAATAGCGCATGCACGCATTTTGAACCCTTTGTATTCTCCCTATGGTTTTCTGTGAGAGGCAAGGACCATATACTAAGTCGCAATAATGCAAATGTGACAAGACAAGACTATTACAAAGACGGAGCCGGATGTTTGATTTCAGAAAAGAACGAATTTTGTAAAGAGATTTTAAAGACCCAAAACATTTTCCTATTTTTTGTTGTACGTGTTGTACAAACGTTAAACCTTCATCCATATTAAGGCCCAAGTTACGAATGCAATTATCTCTAGGAATAATTGTGTCATTGATCATGACAGTTGGATCAATTTTTTTGATAGATGCAACCTGATGACGTGTACCCATAATTATACATGTACTTTTTTTAGGATTCAGAAGTAAGCCATGAGACTTTGACCACTGCTCTATTAATTTTAAATCATTATTTAAGCTGGTAATTTATAAATTTCATACCAATATATCAACATCTTGTTGTAAGTATACATTTGTGGGCGGCCCGTCACTAGATGGAGTGACGACTTGATAAGACATACAGGAAGTCGATGGATGCAGGTGGCTCCGTGGCATTCCTTGGCAGAGGGCACAGAAATCTAAATATATCATTTAGATTTCTGTGGGAGAGGGCCTATGTACAGCAGTGGACTTGTGAAGGGCTCTAATGATGATAATGAGGATCTAAAAAGAAAGAACGATACACTTGTAATTATAAATTGTCCTAAGCAATCCACTACCCCATATCATCCCGTGGTTGACGTAAGAAGCGACAGAGGGAAACTGAAATAGGAGACGGGCGGCAGCATCTTCCTGAAACCAATAATAATAACAAAAAACTGTAGTTGCCAACCTGCTTGCCAAGTGTGGCAACTGTGGAAAAATCCCCCCTGTTGGGCAAAGGGGGAGGCATGTGTTCAGCAGTGGACTCTCATTGGCTGTAGTTCATGTAATGGATGGAAGAAACGATAACTTTTTGGACTTCGTGATATTAGGCGACCGTGCGGGTGTCTTCATACTCTGTGCCGTTGTTTTCAATAAAAGGCTATCTGAGGCTACATGTTTACGACGGATTTCCCCGGCGCCGCACACAACCATCGTAAAATATAAACAAGTGCGTGTCGCGTGCGGGAGCGTGTCTGCTTGTTGCGTTAAGATACGTACAGCACAGAATTACAAAGCATCTACAAAGTACAAGCTGCACCTCACACTAAGTACTCACCAGCACACACTGTGTTTATAACTATTTTAATTTATTTAATTATTTGACAGCACTGAAAAACGATGCAAATCACTTCATAAAAACGCACAACAGGATACAGATACTAAACAAATAACAGGAAATAGTCAAATAAGTCAGGAAATAACAGAAAAAAGTCTGTCCGGGATGATCTTCGGAGTGACTGAATGGATTGTGCTGACACTGCACGTACAGACAGAGCGCAACGCCAGAAGGGCATGCTACGTGGTAGCGCGCTGCAGCTATATGATGTTGTAGCACGAATGGGTCAGCTCGACTGAGGTGGAACCACGTACCAGCGTAAAATAACAGCTTAATGTTACTGTTTCGCATGGTGAGTGTGGCAACGCATCTGCATTTTGATTCTTAATCGAGGATAAATGTACATATCTATGGGCCTCAACATCTACTCACCATCAAGTGGACTGTGTGCTCGTTTGTCACCTTTATTCTAAGTACATAAAAAAGGGATCTAGGCTATATTTTGTTCGAAAACTTGAAAGATTAAAAAAAAATTGATGAAACATAGTCTAATATTAAAACAGTCTGTAACGCCACGGTAGATCCTATCCACACGAACACGGGGCAACTCGCTAGGCTATAATAAATTTCTGTAATAAAGGAAATTGAAAAATGTTTTATCAGCTGAGAAAAAACAAACAATAATCTTACGGTTTCCTCACCACGAAAACCTATATCCAGAAAACCTGACACCGAAGTTCAGTATGCGCTAGTTATTAACTTATCATGTATGTGTCGGCAGACAGATGTTTTTATAATTAAATCAACACGTGTTTACGTAACTATACAAAACAACGATTTCTTGTGTTTACGAGAACACTGCGTATTGAATGAAACTACTTTTACAGATTTTTATTGCGACTTAATTTATTTTATACTCCCAACGTTTCGGGCATTTTACATCAGCCGTGGCCACTGAGGTTTTTACGGCCCAATATTTACGGTATATCTTTAATTTCCCAAACATTTTGGATTCCTCACGATGTTTCCTCACCGCCGGGCACGTGGTAAAGCAGCACTTAAAATTGCAAAAAAGAAAACAAAAATAACTTCATTGGGCCCGGCAGGGATCCTACAGAGTAAAACAAAAATAATTTCATTGGGCCCGGCAGGGATCCTACAGAGTAAAACAAATGCAGACAATTTTAACACTACGCTTATTATTTAGAGAATGTGTTATTTTTGAATTAAATAATACAGATTACATTCGCCGTGAATCGTACATTGAAGTAATATTATAATCATAATACTGTGTACTAGAAGAGACGCTGAGACGTGCTGCTTGTGCGGTAAAAAGATACTCCATGCCTCCGAGCACGCACCCCGCACTGCCTTTTGTTCGCGATGCCTGTTCTAGTACATTGTACGTTTACTTCAATGGCAACGTACGGCGACATCAGTCTGCGAGTTGCTCACACAGGGCAGTGCATGTGGGCTTTTCCCGCTGCATACTTTTTAAATTAACCTACAGTCAGCGCCAATAAATCCACCAACGAGGGCATCTTATTTTCTCTTTATACAATAAGGATGACGAACGAGCACACAGTCCAACTGATGGTAAGGGATGTTCCAGCCCATGGATACTTACATCTACCCCCAATTAAGAATCAACATGGAGACGCGTCCCCCCCCCCCTGAGAACTATGAATGATGCCTGTTTACAGTTATTTTAAGCTGGTATTCTGTGGGTTTCATCCGACGAGAAAGAAAGCACGTAAAGCCGTTGGTCCTGCGCTTGATACCTCTCCAGTCACGTTGAACTGCCGTCTCAACGGTCTACAAGAGTGAGGCAATACTGAGTGTTTCGAACATTATTGTGCTGTCTTGCGCAAATAAAATTCGGTACAAATGACAAAACATTTTTCTGTTTATTCATTTTTCTTTTTTATTTGTTATTAGGAAGATCATGTTGCCTACGTCCCTCCGCCGCCAGTGGCGAGGCGCGGCGCCTGCGAGACGGTAGGGGCTGGTGGATCCCCTGGCGCCGCCACCTGGCAGTTTTAAAATGCACATATTTTATTATTGTTATAAACTAAATCTTCAAACAATAATTATAGGATTTTTGGTTGTCTACTTAACTTTATTGGCGACTTGCGAGATCCTATATATTTTATTATTATCATATTTTCTCATTTTAAAAAATAAACATAGGTATTAACCTTGGCATCGCAATATGTTGATGGAAATGTAACGTATGTACATAAAAACATGAATAGCTTTGATAAGAACAAAGACATATTATGATAAAAAATTAAATACACGGACCAAACATGAACTGGTAACGCCAGTTACTGGACTCCACAGAACTACGAGCAAGTAATAATTCATTTATGGGGCAATGTATACATATATACGCTTTTACAATAAAAATCCAGGAATCTTCAAAATTGTCAAAGTTTTATTATAGAAAAATTATAAAAATTGTCAGTTTTATTATAGAAAAATTGTCAAGGAATACGTGAATGAAAGTAATTCCTAAAAAAGTAAAATTCGTATAAAATTGTACAAAATTACTGTAAAGTGATATAAGGTTCAAAGAACACCCCGCGCGGCTGGCCGCCGGCTCTTCTCGGATCAAAGGTGTTTTCCGATCAAGCGATAAATAAAAAAATACTTTTAATAAGTGTTATGTAAGTATCTATATTGAATAAAACATATTATTCTATTCTGCTTTACCCCACAAACGTAATTACGACACCGCAAAAAATTATGATAAAAATTGCTACAGTAAAATCTCTAATTAGGCTTTGAAATGCGAATACTTTGATTATATATCTGTCGCTTCAACTGATAATTACACAGAAATCTAGTGCCTTATTAGATTTCTGTAAATAATTATTATCTGCCTTCTAAGCGGACGTAGCTTACTCATTGCAGTAAATATTATGTCGCACTTTGGAAACTTTCTATTTTAGAAGTATTTTATCTAATCGGAGTTCTTCGAATTACTTATACGTACATTAAATGGCAACATAAAGAGGAAACTAACTGCAAACTTTTATTTGCCGCGCACTGTACTCCCGCAGTACAACCAACCCGTATATAAGAATGATACATATTGAATGGATACCAGTCTCTCTCTCACTCCGGCGTTGAAGATGCACGCCGCGATATTGGTGCTGGCGCTTTGCGGTGCGGCGCACAGTCTACCGTTTAGACGCGTCTCAAAAAACTCTGGTGATATTTTAACAAATCTTCACACAAATATACCACCAGCAGGCCTTCATCAAATAGGAGCTAGCGTCAGTGAATCCCAGCTGAGTGCGCTCACGGATACACAAAAAATGCACATGAAAAGGAAGCAGTTCTTAGTGACGTCACCGACGGATCAACACGAGTACAACGTGAATGGAAGGACCGACGTCTACGAGTTTGATCTTTTCGAACGTGACTATTAAAACAATTTAAACGGTGCACGCGTTTGTTTTGTTCAAATTTTGTGACTGAGTGACTATGTAATCCTATGCATGTTTATAATGTGTAACGTAATCAGCATTGTAGATTTAAAGATTTAACAACACTGTTACATGAGACTCGTTATTTAAATATTTAAACACATTATTTTTGTTTACGTTTCACTTTTGTTTTATTACATGTTATATTTTTTGTTAAATAACAATTATCATTATTAAACGTTTCTTGTTGTTTGTCGTAATAGGACACTGGCTGCAAGGCCTGTACCTAAACACGTACCTACATTTTTAAATCATCACATTCACGTCTAGGTATCAGTTTTCTTGCGACTATAATTGCAATAACATATAGAACCATAGCGGGGTTTGTACATCTATTCCATTTATCTGCAGCAGGTAGCTATTTGGAAAGCAATATATTATGAGCATTAATACTATTGTATTTAGTTACTAAGGATGTAGTGAATCTAATAGAAAGTATTTTGAACGACATGAAGAAATAAATATAGATTTGTCAGATTGTTGCGACGGCTATAGCCTACCTGTGTACATATTACATAAATTTAACAATTATACAATACGTACCTAAGTTGGGTTTTCCTTTGCTCATTCAGCAGTCATTAAAATGATGAGAAACGAGTCACAAGCACGAGTTTATCTTCCACTTCACAAAAAACTCTACGGTGTGTGAACCGTTTTTTGTACGGTTTATTTTATTTTTAATACAATCTGCTTAAAATAGTCTGTTTTATTATCGGTGATGCAATACATATTTTGAGTTTATTTCTCTAGATGGCAGCCTACATGAAAACCAAATCGCTAGTCCTAGGTTTGAATCCCAGCCTAAATTTTGTTTTCTATTTTTACAATCATATTAGTTTAAAACATAATAATTACTTAGTACATCATAAACATTACTTAGCACTGAACTCTGTATCAAGTTGAGTGTACTGCCTAAGTGTTTGCACAGGAGGGCTACAATGGCTATCAGAGCACGAAACCGGAGTATCAATCCAACTGCAGAAATTTGTAAGACAGGATGACGTTATATCCCCGAAACTCTTCACCGCTGCAGTGGATAGGTTAATAAGTGTATTAATCAATCAATCAAGTATATATAATTGTCTTTTTCCTTCTCTTATCAATTAGTCAACTAATGCTCTGAGAGCATAACATTCACATTAAGTCAACAAGATTAACGTAAATACGCCTCGCATCTTATAATCATTTATCAGATTCTCTTTATTCCTGTTTACTTGACCGACTTCGTGCCGCGCGCGCCATGAGACGTAAAATCTCTCTTTATAATGTTTTACACAAAATAACTTGCACTTGCATGTAATGCAAAGAAGCAAAGAATATTTTTTTAATCTTGTAGTAAAAATAACTTTACTTGATTTTTTTTAAGAATAAGGTTAATAAACGAGCACACAGTCCACCTGTGGTAAATGGATGCTGTGGGCCATATACATCTATATTTATCCTCGAAATGCAAATGCTTTGTCACTTCTGAGGACTAAGATAGAACGACTTGTTTAATGGGTCTCCGGTTCTCTACACTCACCATACAAAATACATCAACAATATGCTGCTATTATATAAGAGCGTGATTCTTTCCCGGTTGAGCCGACCTATTCGTGTGAAAAGCATTATATAGCTGCAGCATGGCTCTACCACGTTAAAAATTGAATTTTTGTTGTTACTTAGTACATTTATTTACGTTAAGTATATAAAAATATTTAACATTTATAATTATAAAAACTACTCAATGCAGTTCGCACGCTAAATGGCTATACTTAGCCTTTGAGTGAGAAAAGAACTAGCGTTCTTATCACCAGAGCAAGCAGCAAAGGCAAGTCACGGGTTCAGTTGTTTTAGGATTTTGGACGCCATGCAACGATTGTCTCTACAGACCATTCATCTTTCAGAGACTCGTACTTGCGCCATTTACTGGGTTCAGCCGCCTCTGATGGATCTAAACGAGGGCTTAAATTTGAACAAACAATACTGCATCACACTACAGCGCGTAATAAGTCCGCTGGTACTCACAGGCTCTTCAATAGATTGCCAAAAAGTACGGTCCTGGGCCACCAGTATCCATCGGCAGCCTGCGTGTTTCATCAGGTCTTACTATCTCGATTTACGTACCTAACTATAGTTATGTTAAGTATATAATAACACGTACCTTGATCGTTTCACACGTTCGACACCTTCTCAATCGCTGATCAGTCTGCTGCTGTCCGTCTCTCACTTGCGATTTTAAAAATCGCGTTCGTGTGGTTCCTACCCGGTAGAGCCAAGTCTTTCTCGATACTGGTTGTATTTGTTGTACTGCAGATGCAGCAAGGTTCTACCGCGTTTAAATATCACTGTCAGTTAATTTTAATTTACTACCTCGATAGTCTTGTGGCATGTAAGCGCGACTTAATCATGTGGTCTAGTGTAACGATGAATTAATAATGATATTCGTGAAATTATGTTTGTTATTTTCTATTTTATACAAATTTTATTAGTAAATGGATGATTTTGAATAATGGAGTTTTTAAATGTAGTACGGAGATAATTATTCCACAAATCTGACGGAAGCTCAATAACTAAATGGTTTGTAAACGTTATAAAGATTTAGAAATAAAAGCAGTTTTACGAAGGTCCATCGATTTATTTCCAAAATAAAAATATACGTCGATCCCCAAAAAGCACGCACTACCGTACAACACATCAACAAACAGTCTCAGACTGTTGTTATCGAGGCGCGCTCAACGGTATTTACAAAAATACTAACACAAATTGGGCCGTCATACGCGCAACTTTCTGCGAGATGACGCATTACAATTAACATATGTATAGTCATCGCGTATTTGTGCCGAGGAAATGTAGCAAAACATTACGCGCGATGATCTGCAGCCCACTACAAAAGTGCATTTAATGTTTTGCCTATCACTTGCGAGTAGTCCTGGCGTCGCGACATAAGCGTCAAGTCGCAGTCGATGAAGTTTACAATACAAGTTTACATTCCCCCCCCCCCTCCCCGTTCCGCAATATCACTATCAACACTGACGCAGGCAGACGCACCGAGCTACGTTATAGGTTACTTTGTGGGTATACTTGTAGGTGTCTAAGCTCCTAAATGGCGGGACCGATTTTGATGAAATTATTTAATGAAATTATTACACATTCACGATTGAATTCGGTAGGTGGCGCTATTGTAGAGATCTAGAAATCACGCGTGCGAAGCTGGGGCAGACCGCTAGTATCCTTATATATATTGACTCATCTATTCTAATGTGTCACAGGTGACAACAGTGGTCTTAAAATAAAGCTACTGCGAATAGTTATGGCGATGCGGTTAGCGACTATTCGGCACTTCCCATGGCGAAGTGTCCAATAAATCGCCGTAATTATTCGGTCTCGGATCGATCAAAAATGTTTGTTTTTACCTAAATTTCTTTTCTGAACATTATCTGTCTATAAGATATTTGTTTTTCAACAGATAACGAAAAATATTTTAAATATTCTGAATATTGAATAACAGTGGGTACTAGTTTTAATTTGCCCATTGTGTTTGTCGCCGGTTCTTCAGAGGGTTTTTTCCGAAACAATGGTAAAAGTAAAAAATGACTTTCAATAGGATTTACACAACGTAATCTCTATTGAATAAATGTGATTCTGTTCTATTCTATTCGCTATGGTGTTGCGACCGCAGCGTTCCCCGCACATCTCCGACAGTACACAAGCACATTACAACTGCCAGCTTTTTGATTTGTCGCAACGACTTCATCGTTCATTTTACATCAGTACAGAACATTTATTTTTTTATTACGTTAATAATTATAATTACAAATGTTCATCTTACTTCTCCATTTACATTGTAAACTTCAACAATCTTATCCTAAGTCGTCTCGCAGATACAGATTCAACGGAGTTATCCAGTCGTCTCGCCGCACTAGCTTCGGCAGGCGGCACCATGACAGACACTTCGACAACAAATATTCGAACTACATCACTCGTCACCCGCGGTGACCGTACGGAGCTGCCTAAGCAGGAACTTCACCAAACCCTAATTCTTCAGCCTTTAAAAATATTTACAATTTGATCTATCTATATATAAATTGTGCTAGTGCTAGGTTCAACTAACAAAGCCCGCTCTTACAGTATTTAAGAAAAAATATTCCAATACAACAAATTATATATTTCATTGAACTAGCATAGAAAATAATTTACAATAGGCTTACACATAAAAGACATTAGTATACATTCACCATAAAAATTATAATACCGTTCTAAAAACATATTTACATTTCACTTAATAAAGTTTTATAATAAACACTGAATCTTTGCATTTAATAAATAAGACAACAGTAGCAAAGCGTCGCTATTTGTCAAAGACTTCACGTATATCACTGGACGGGCAGTTTGTTCAACTAATCTATATCACACGCTGGCACGGTCAATACGCCACGTTACTATTTTTAAGCAAATATGAAATAAAGTTACCGTACCTAACTGAAACTTCTAACTAAACTTCAAACCACGTTGACAAAGTGTGCACATAACGGCAACGTTTTCTTAGTCACATTAAATAATACCAGTGTTACATTGTAGGAAAAAAACGTTCGCGGTTTTCTCGCTTCGCTCACAGTCGACTAAACGAGTTACGGACAACTGAGCGCAAATTATTACGTGCCGCAGTGGCCGTCCAGTGCTATACGTACAAGTCTTAGCCATCTGCATGTAAAGAGCAAGCCAACTACTGCGGAAGACACGGCTTAGATCAACAAAGAAAAACAAACAGCCTCACAAACTGCACACATCTTTCTTTTTACATTCTTTAGCAGCCCGTAGAAGAACACAGCTAAAACATGTTTTGGGTTGCAATTTATTTTAGATGCGTATGTGGGTGTGAGTCCGCATTCTTACAATAAGTTGAGCATGGTTTCGGCGTTACGTCACGTTGAAATGTACGTAGTGTTCTGTGTTTCTTTGTTGATCAGAGGGCTCACATTGGAGCAGAGATACCCTGAGATAATGTTCCACATATGATTTCGGGCTGATAATGTCATATGCATTATCATCCCGAAATCTCATAATACATATTTTTTTATAATATTTCCGAAATTATTAGTAGTTGACACTCAAATAGACACATACGGTTTTACTCATAAAAATCAACATCACAATAAAAACGCTTAAAATTAATCTCACTCCCTCCCTCTCTCTATATTCTCTCTTTTCACTAAATTATAATAGAAAGAGACAGTTATAGAGATAATTAATACTTAAAACTGACAATCAACCGTTATAAGTACAGCCATTAATTTTGTATCTCTAATAACAGAAATGTAATTTTACTGAAAATGGAAAATTCAATCATATTTTGACCTACTACAGCACATTTCGGTTACAATACGATGTAGTGATTTATGAATTATAAGTGTCAACTACCCCTGTTACTATTTACTTCTTATTGCACTAAGTAAATGTAAAAATTATCACAATATAACATTACAAACACAACGGACTCAATTCACTAGAAAAGCTCAATAAAATAATACAAAAATTTCACACGATTTTGCAACCATTGATTCTACTTTAGAATTTTCGGGAATATTATACATATTTTTTAAATAATTACCGCCAAAAACCAAAACAAATAAACCTATAAATATTAGTTGATTTCGGAGTGATTTATGATATGATGCGTTTAATTTTTAATTAGGGGTCTGGATTTTTATGCGTCAGCAATGGAGGTAGGGAAATTTACGTTCCGTGTCCACTGAATGAAAATTTTATTCTGTGGTCTTTTACAATAGCCTCTGATATGTCAGTACAACACTAGTAGACATCACATGCTCTGAATATCCCCTTCTCCCCGAGCGACGGTGATTTAACTAGCACGACATGAGGGACTCGTTAGAACACAGTGCTTATGGTTTCCGTTGTCTAACCTACAGGGTGTAAATAATACGAACTAGGTAAACTCGTGTAAAAATACTCATATAAAAATTACGACGGGGACAGGGTACTTTGAGAAGCTCCTCCGCTGCTAGCTTAACCGGGACAGAGCGGTCGCAGGGTTGTAGGAGGATCCTTTGGATCAAAGGATATCGTGTAAGCCTAGGTGTAAATTGCCACAAGAAATCATTTCACTACGCAACTATGACACATATTCACGTCACAACATTAAACCTAACATACAGACACAAACACACTGATTACTCCGACCAAGCGACATCACACCTTATGCAATTGTAATAAAAGCTACTTTTAAGTGATTGCTACGGTAGGGGCGACTCAGTTTACCCACAAAACCTTACCGAATAAACATGACGATATTCCAGAACCGCGATATTTGTTGTTAAAAATATGTGTATGTATGTGTGTAAGATTTGATCTACCATCACCATCAACTTCAAAATTAATGACTACTAATCTATCATTAATGATAACTATTAAAACATTAATTGTGAAGTAAGTTCGATTTTTTTACAAAAACTACAAAATCGATATTAATTAAGACTTAATTACACGAAATTGCTTGGAGACGATATCATTATTTATTTGTTTCTCAAAATATGCGAAACGAAAACAAAATAAATGATCGTACACGCACAGACAGACGCACAGAAGTTTCTTATATGGAAGCAGTGCAATCAGATTGTACACTTTGAAATGACTTTCATATATCGATTTAATAAAAGATAGATCGACCTTTGACAACAATTTACGTGTATGTTATTATAATTCAACAATCTATGAAGTCTCTAACTGAGGTGATTCTCTTCTATATATAAAATAAGCAAATAATTACGCCTGTCACCGAGAGGGGTAGGCAGAGACTACGGACTTCTATTTGACACGATTCTGTAACCGTTTTTCTTGCTTCACGCATTCTCGCTACGTATATATTATATGTATACACTGTACATGCTCGTCGGTTAAGGGTACTATAAACCCGACCCATCCTCAATATATCGCGCATTTTGTCGATTGACTTTTGTCCAGGATACCTTACCGACTTTTTCACTAACACCGGAACATTCCTTTATTAAGCCTAGTCACAACATGTTGCAAATCACTTTTTTCTTATCGCATAATTTGTCTAAAATATCTAACAAATGAAGTACTAGTCGCCAATTATACAAGTTGAATTCACGATAGAATATAGTTTAAACGAACTAATGTATACTAATTGCTATGTTACTTACTACCGAGTGTAATGTTCGTGCCCAATGGATACAGACGGCGATCTCAGCTCATACACTCCTAACGGAAAGCAAGTTCGATTGATAGCCAACCGAATACAGGCAGGAGAAAAGTGTTTTAAAAAAATAATCTGTGAGGTTTATAGACATAATAAGATTGATAGTTGAAAGGTTATGTTTGATGAAAAATAAAATGGAAACAGATAAAAAAATAAGTTTAGTATGAGAAACCGGTAATTAAGTATTGCGAAATGCAAGTTGATAGGTAGTCAAAATCTATGAAGTCAAAGGTTTCGAGAATCAAGGATGCTGTGTGGGAACGTGTAAGTATACTAAGAAGAGGAGTTTTATGATACAAGACACTGTTCGCAAAAACATAGTAAAAATGTATTCGATCGATATTAAGGACGCTCAGTTACAAAATTAAAATTGCATTACACATACTGAAGTTACATATCAAGTAACATACAGTAGGTTGATGATAGCGAACTCAGAGATCATGAGTTAAAATACGTAGTTCGATTATAGTGAACCACTCTTAACACAAGCATTTTAAACTGACAAGCTGTGATCTAGTGGAATATCAGGAATATCAATAATGTTAACAGCACTGCTGGTATTAAAGTTTGTCTTTACGTTTGTTCCGTCAGCTTGGTGGCTTTACATTTAACGTAACATGGTAAAAGCGGAAATCCACATACAATCCACTGTTGCTATTCTGTTCAAAGCGCAAGAGAGCCAGTGTAAGTCAAGCTGGTGAGCCATTCCGTCTCACGCCTGATGTCAGTTGATATAAAACAAAATAAAATAATAATAAACTATCACACCTGTCACCCATAGGAGTAAACACAGCCTATGAACATCCATTTGGCACGATTTTGACGTAACTCTCTAGCTTGTTTCACATTCATATATACTCGTTCGTTAACTCTTAATTTGGTCCATCTTTAACATGTCGGCAATCTGGTCGATAAATTTTCGTCTAGAGCGTCCTTTGACACAATTGTCAAAGGACGCTTATACATATTACGCAGCATAAATCTGATTTGTTACTCTTGTCCCATTCATTATTTTTAAGAGTACAAACCACCAAGTTCCTTTCTTAATACTGATCACATCTTGCAAACCACAGTTCTCTTATTGTTATACTCAATTTTTCATTCTATTATTTAGAGTCACCCTTAAACCTTTAACATGTTCTTAAATACCTCATTTCTACAGCATTCATTTTACTTCCTGTGCTTTTTCTGCCATACCAACGTACCGTGGCGCTGTAACAATATCCACTACCCCACGTCATTCAGTGTGTGGCGTAAGAGGCGACAGGGGGAAACAAGTTAGAAGACAGGCTGCAGTAAGTTCCCACACGCGGCAACCTTGGCAAATTTCCTCCCTAAGAAGCTACGGATGAGGCCTACGCCCAGCAGTGGACATAAATGGGCTCTTAAGGCGACGGTAACGCAGCATGGAGAACTGCCGCGCGCGCCTTTATTGATACATTGTAACTTTGCACAACACAGTGAAGTTAATGTGTGAAGTTAATGAAAGTTAGTAACTCTTTGCTTTATAACTTTGTCTTGTCTGCGTTCCGATGTCACAAAAACATTAGCTGAAGATCAGTAGCCACGCCATGACAGATGCGATACCAATTTGGAGAAAGTTTAGCGACTGCTAATACGACATTACAACAGTTAAAGTTTAAAAAGTAACTGCAGTGTTACACGTTCTTTTTGGACCTTTTTTGGAAAAAGTTTATAATGTTTATTAGGGATTCTTTATCAACAAAATGGTGTTAAATTTGCCGTTATATAACCTATACATAGTATAAAACAACACATTAAATAGTAATATAATTTTCACATACCTAAAATAGTGAAAGTAGCAGTTCTTTAAAAATTCCCTTTAATATTGAAATGT
The DNA here is from genome assembly GCA_018247895.1 of Parnassius honrathi. Lineage (NCBI taxonomy): Eukaryota > Metazoa > Arthropoda > Insecta > Lepidoptera > Papilionidae > Parnassius > Parnassius honrathi. The sequence goes on from DWHP01000489.1 coordinate 15,997, forward strand.
GTCGATCCCAAATCCCCATAAATCTATGTAACTATATAGTTGTGGTTGTGTGCCAACTCTAGGTGCACACGGTAGCAATGTAAACTTTTATCAAACGCGTCGCCTACTGATGAAAATTATTTTAAAATTTTCATCAGTAGGCGACTTAAAGTAATGATGTAGATCCTCCTAAAGTAATGATATATTGATATATTGTTATTTATGTATTAAAATTGTTTATGCGTATATTATAAAAAAATATTGGTTATAATATTTTGTCTGACGGTACGACCTGTAATTCTTTAACTCTGTCAATGTGACAGTTTGATCTGACCGCGGCGTACAGTTCACATTTCGTTATCACTATATACGCTGTAAGAATCCCACGACAAAATATCGAAATAATATTTACTTCTGTACAATGATATATACACAAGTTAGTTGTCGTTCGCAGTCACGTTAGCAGCTTCTATCAGTTGAATGTCCGTGGACCGTTGTAACGAAGCGACGACGTTGCTGACGAGGGTGCGGGTCGGTGGGATGCACACCGGCGGCCTCAGCGCCACACTAGTTGGATAAGCAGGCGTCCCGCTCCCTCTAGACGTCTTTGTCTTTTTCAGGGCGGTGGTCGGTGCCGTTGGCGCAGTACGCGGTGGGCGCGTGGGGGGCGGCAGGGGACGTCGTGTCGGGGGCCACGGGGTCCCCTGCGCGCTTGAGCAGCGCGCGCGCGCGCTCGCGCAGTCGGTACAACTCGTCCTGGATGCGCTCCGTGATGGCGCGCCGCGTTTCTTCCTCTGACGCGTTCGCACTCTTCAACCTGCAACGTAAGTGCCAACCGATCTCCTCAATACAACATCGTATGGACTGGAAACCCCCCTGGAAAACAGCCACAGAACTAGTCCGGGTCACTCCTCGACTACTGATTTTGACTAGTTGTCTACTAACTTTTCGTCTAAAGTGTAAGGGAAGCAACAGAAATATTTTTTATTCATTATAGATTATAAACAGCAAACTAAATGTCTCTCTTATTTTTATCGTCTGGGAAATGCCCTTGCGCCGGCAAGCACCAGCAGAACATCCAGTGAGACATTTTTTGTCTTTTCTGAAAAACCCTGTCTGTTCTTTGTTGAAAAACAAGCAATGAGAAAATCTACAATTCCCGGCCATATCATGGTCGCCGTAAGAGACTATAAAAAAGCAAAGAAACGGGCAACAGCATTTTTCTGATAGCATTTGTATATATTAAAAATTACGGTTAGTCTCCACGCGGTCGACATACCATGCATTGAAACCAAGTGTTTTGTGAAATTGTTCGCCATAGGAACAACAAAGAGATCAATTTGCCAGCATCTACCATCTACCTTTTTCCGATTACAATGTTTATATCTTCGTGTTCACTTGTGATGAAACAAAAGTAATCATATAGCTTCACATTAACTTTATTCCGTGTGCAACGCTCGCACATACGTGAGGAACCAAGCTAAACAAAGCATTTTACTATCTTCCACCGCAGCGCCACTCATCGTCAGGTGTGACAGTACCGAAGCACTTGCTTATGCAATCATGAAACAACCCGCCGGTCAAACATAAAAACATTATGATCTAAGATAGAACTATGTTCAAAATGTACATTAAATTGACTATTACGAGGATGATGTAAATAATAAACATAATTAAAATCCCAGCTCTTCGTGCCACAGGGCAGCAGCAGCACGCACCTGTGCAGCAGCGGCAGCAGCGGGACGGGCTCGCCCACGCACAGGTAGAGGCGCTTGCGCAGCCGCAGCCGGTAGGGCTCCACGTTGGGCAGCACGCGGTCAAACCCCTCGTGCCACACGGGCACCACCAGCGGCGCGCTGCCTCGCGCCCAGCTCTCCGCCACCAGCCGCCCCACGCCCCACTTGAACCTAACATACGTTCCTTTTTTATAGAATAAGGGTAGAAAATGAACATAAAATCCACCTGATGCTATGTGGATACGGTGGCCCATAGACATCATACGAAATAACAATACACGGTTATTGAACGCAGGTATTCTATGAGAGCGTGGTCCTACCCCAGTCGAGCCGACCCATTCATGGAAATACCCATTATATGTATAGCTACAGCGTAGCTTTGCCACGTCTAAATACTTGATTCCTCCTGCCCAACTTGCGACCACAACTTCACTATTAACGCTTCTTCTTCTGACCATCGGATTCATTTTCTAAGAACTTTCAGTGTCACCCTCGTACGTCTTATTATTTTACACCGGGTGTTGGCAGCTTAAGAGAATATATCCCATTTCGTTCCGTAACGTATTGTAGAGTTAGATAACTGTATAACAATCTCTTTTATACCAAATGCAAAATACTTTACGCTGTGTCATCACACATAAATAAATTTATACACTGATTGTATCTTATTTTACAAATTATATTCTCAACATAATTTAAAACCAGCCAACAAGCAACAAAAAGTACAAAAACAAAGAAAAACCAATACAATTAAATAAAATGCTGGGCGTACCACTGGGAAACCTCTCGACGCCCATATTATTTCAAAGGTGTATCAATAACACACGATTAATATTGCATCAATCAAATATTGCACGATCATCTTGATTATTAGACAATCAAAACAGGACAGAAGGAAACTCCTAAAGACAAAGATAGAACAAAAACATTAACACCAATTCGATCCGCGGTACCACGACGTAAAATATCTTAATGACATAGTCACGCTTTTCATTTTTTAAATCAGTTTAGGAAACTACTATGGAAACTTAATTTTGAAATGCCTCTTTAAACTCTTCGAAACAAGTCAATTTTTGATATGGGCAGACCTTACTTAATAATAATTGAAGTGATATGACGATTTGTTTTGCAGCAGCCTCAGTATGATACGTAAATTTTTTGTTCAAATTCTTTTGGAATATATTCAATTTAACTTCATTATCGAACTTATCATTGTAGTATGTAATGTATAAATGTCCCACTGTTGGGCACAGACCTCTCAATTCTGACAGGGTTTAAGGGCAAGTAAATGTCCGTTGCGCTGCCCCAATGCGTGTTAGCGAATTTCACGTCTTAGAAATATTTTTTTTCTTATTTCTCAGACATGCAGTTTTCCTTACGATGTTTTACTTCATCGCCAAGCATAACATTAAAATTGAAATTAACAATTTCATTGGTGCCGACAAGGATCGAACCCGGGTTGCTGGCTTATAAGTAAAAGTTAAGTTAAAAAAAGTTAAAGTTACAGCAGTATATACGACCCACTGCTGCGCACAGGCCTCCCCTCATTTCTGAGAGGGCTTTAGAGCAAGGAAGTGTCCGCCGCTCTGTCCCATTGCGTGTTGGCGAACTTCACGTCTTCGAATTTTTTTTTCTTATTTCTCAGACATGCAGTTTTCTCACGATGTTTTCCTTTACAGCAAAGTACGAGGTAAATCAGCACTTAAAATTGCATTTAACAATTTCATTGCTGCCGGCTGGGATCGAACCCGGGTTGCTCGCGTATTGTGAAATTTACAGCGAGCGCTAACCATCTGAGCCACCACGGCTCAAAATAAAGTAGCCAAGTTATTTTTATAACTTCCTGCCAGTTAAAGTCCCGTCGAAACGGGTACAGCCATTTCGGAGATCAGCGGGAACAAAGAGACAGACAGACAAACATTTTTAAACATTGTTTTTTGCCGTAATTAATATATAAGTACTGTAGCGGCGCTGTCGTCGCGCCGCAAGCGAAACACACCGAAGCCTAGATCGCGCTATCAAAAATTCTGAATCAT
>DWHP01000490.1:0-19740 GCA_018247895.1 Parnassius honrathi
ATATATATATATATATATATATATCATTACAGCCCTTTAAAAATCCAATGCTAAACATAGGCCTCCCCCAAGGAATGTCCTGAGACAGGTGTATACATCGACTGCCTCCTGCATAGCCCTCTCCATAGCTCGCCAAGCGACCTTGAGCGTCCTCATATGGCCATCAGTGAAAGACCACGTCTGAGATCCATAAGTCATCACTGGCAACACCCATTGATTGTGCAATCTAGCTTTGAGATTTTGAGGTATAACCTGACCTGACTTTGAGAAGGTGTGTCGTAATATATGATACCTTGCCAGTTAAAGACAAATGATTAGATGTTATCGATAGTGTCAGTCTCCACAAAAGCTAGTTCAGAATTAGCAGGATTCTGATATACTAGATGATTTTTATCTCTGTCTAGCAAAAAAATAGGTGAACGGAGTAGAAGACTATGGCACTGATAGTTTACATTTTTTTTTCCTTCGCAGGATTGCAGGCGCTAGTACAAGGCAGCCTGTGCTCGCATTTCAGTCAGCTGTGAATAGCTACGGCGTGACGTCTTATAAACTGTTTTTGTTTCCGCGTGTGTATCGGCTGCGCGTTGATAATTATCTATATTAGATAGTATATATGTACTATCTATTATAATTATTAGATAGTTATATACCAACACTCTAAAATGGAATGCCTACCCAGCATTAGTGATATTTTATGTCTTATCTGGTAAAAACTTAGACGGTGCGTTGAATCAACTTTTACCCGTGTTGGCATTTAAAACGTGCACAATAATCACTGGTGGAGTTTCCAAAATCCACACAAAATTAAAGAGCATGCTCATCAAGTTCGGTCACTCAAAAGGCAATAGCATAAATAGGCTGCAATCGCAGTAACGGAATTTAAAGAAAAAAGTTACAGGTTTACAGGCAATACTAGATTCGCTGACAGAGACATCTTTGATAAATAAAGAAAACAAACAGGTCCTACAAAAGATAGGAACAAAAGAAAGCGAACTTTTTTTTTAAATCTTTACAAGTAACACTGTAAAACTGCCCTAAACTAAATATTCCACAGAGTTAAATAATTCGCCCCAACACTTAATTATAAACGAAAAGCCTATCGCTATGGTACTCCGACATTTTTCATCTGCCCGATGATAAATTAACTTATACATCCGCCCTTAACCATCAAATCAAAACGAACAGCGAGACGCCAATCCATACCAAAACGTATAGGTTCCTCGATTGTCATAAAAAGGAGAGTCGAGACCCAAATCAATGAGATGCTCGACCAGGGCATAATAAAACCCTCAATATCAGGAGCTCACTTATTTGGATTGTGCCTAAGAAATTTGACTCCCAGGGACAACATGTTAAATGGCGAATAGTAATTGACTATCACAAACTTAAAACGTTTGGAACATGTTTGCCTGCTCCACCAACATTTACTAAGTGGTACAGTACCAAAAATAGCCGATCAGGGTTTATACAAGAAGCGCTGATAAGAAAGTACACATCAAACTATTTGTAATGTAAAAACTTTGATATGATAGCCATAATAATTAAGTTTCGGTGTGTAATTTAATAAGGAGCCGTGGCAGGTCAGCGGCAAAAACGCACTCCGTATATAAATATTAATAGTAATGTCCTCCTGGCCGAATTTCGGTCACGACGGTCAGTCTCAACTATGACTAGCCATCAGCGCAGGAAAGTATAATAGTGACCGAGTGTATGCCCGAAAACAGGTGCAATGTCTATTCGCTCGCTCTCATAGTTCGATGGAACGATAATACGTTACGACCGAAGAGAGATCAGGCGCAGAACCAACGGTTTTAAGTGCTTTCTAAGGCACCGGAGTGAAACACCGCCAATGTCCTGACTCCGGGCTGCAGCTGAGAATTTCTTGACAGAAAAACCCAATAACATATTTTGGCCAATCCGGAAATCGAACTTGGGATCTCATGATTAGCGGTCGCGTTTGACACCACTAGACTAACGGGAGTATTAAAACCCAGCAGCAAGTGCACTGTACAAATTTCATAAATAATGAAAATTATTGATATGAAATTTAAGTTTGCCGAACATCACTAAAATTTATGTGTTCATATTTTTGACGTGGTTGACGATAAAATATAATATGCAAGAAACATGCTTGTAAAGAATATTTCCAACACATAATGTGCAAAACCTAGTGAACGAAAAAATAGAACCTGACCAACAATTTGTGTTTTAGACCAAATGGTAGTTTCGGTTTGGGATTCTAACACAAATCCTGCAGTAAAAACAAACCCGAATACTCTTAAAGATGATGATAAAATAACTTGCTTCCATTAACTTATCCTCACTTAGCAAATTGCTTATATAACAGTAAAATAATATATAATAGCAACTCAGCGAGCGATGGTGAAGGCTAAACTCTGAGTTTCTCTGCGTGATAAAATCCGTAACAATGATATCCGCCGTCGAACAATAGTAACTGGCATAGCCCAGACAAGATAAGTTCGCTGAAGTGGCACTGGGCCGGCCATAGAGCTTGAAGTACTGTCAACCGAAATGCCAAAGCAGTTCATATCCTCGAGTGCAGTATCGTATTGGCAAGTGCGGTATTGGGCAACCCCTATGTCGGTAGCTGTCTGTTTTACTAGATAGTATCGACGGATGCAGGTGACTCAGTACCATCCTTAGTGGCAATTTTTAAATCAAAATCTGAAGAGGCCTAAGTTCAGCAGTGGGCTTGTAATGGGCTATAACAATAATGATGACTATGATGAATATTTTTACACAAGGAAAAATATATTTATACACATATTTCAGTAGCTGCAGAATTTGTTTTTGACACAATGACAAATCAAATAAATTGGCATGTCATTCTTTTTTCAAAGCGAATCCTCCACTACGTTTTATCTCAATTGACAAGTTAAGCTTATTGAAAAAGATTTATATGTTAGAATGAATAATTCTTGGTAGCGCAACCTTGTGTATGATATTATTACTTATTAAAATTTTATTATTACTTAAATTAAATACACTATCATTGATAAGATGTTAGAATATACATGTCGTAAACCATGTGATTAATTGTGCCCGGACAGTTTGAAAAATCGCAAAAATATTAAATTAATTAGGCTCTTTAAAATGTGTTTTATTTAATTCTGAATGTTTGTTTTTTATGTGTAGTTTTTTATTTTATAAAGTGCGAAAATTTCTGGTTATCACAAAGCGGGAGCCGAGTGAGCGAAGTGAACGTGCCAAGGCAGCGACTAACCAAGTACCAATAGAAGAATTTTAAATGCATTTCTCAATACCCTGTTACTAAGTTAGGTTAGATTAGATTAGAATGCTTACTAAAAGTCTTTGCATAGTTACCTCTTACGACATACAAGTGGTGAAATTGTTATCTAACCATACAATCCATCTGAATTATCTTATGCCGCCAGCACATGGCATAGAGTCTACGGTATCTACAAAATATATGAATTGCCGAAGCGCTCTAATAGAATTTATACCCCATTTTATCCGATGTATATCATAACAAAGCAATGGCAGAAATATTTTGGGCCAGGAGACAGATAACGAACTGGTTCGTGGCTCATCATCATATATATCATTAGCCTGCGGCAATCCACTGCTGGACGTTGGACTGGCATCTCTTTAACCGCGCCACTAAGTATAGCCCGACTTTAGGCTTCACGCATCCAGATGCTGCAAGTCGCTTCGCGCAGATCGTAACCTATCTAGGCAGAGGGTGTGTCACATATTATGTTCTTACTTAAACTATAATTAAGTAATTACGCGTAATTAAAACAAACGTAAAGGCATCTGTAATTCGCATGGTGTTGCAGTACTTCATTGGCGGTGGTAAACACTTACCTACAATGTGTCGCATACTAGTCTTCTTTAAAAATGAGCCTATTCCGAAAACGTCGAATTATCGTCAATGTACTTAATTTTCCCGTCTCTTTGGTTTTTCTTTTTTGATCGGCTTCATCACATTAAGTATTTTAAAGTGCTGTTATTATCTCACAATTAAACGCCGATTTATTAATTAAATTGCACGGCACGGCCGGTGTATAAAGCATCACCAGTGCTATCGTCCGCATAGCAATGAATGCTACCGATTTGCAACATGTCATTGATATGCAGAAGAAACAGTGTTGGTGATAGCACGCGGCCTGGTAGAACACCAGCGTTAATGGGCTTGTAATCGGAGCTTACACCGTCTACTACAACTTTGATGCTCCGAACAGCAAGAAAACTGGTGATCCAATTGCACAATTTCTCAGGAAGCCCATAGGAAGGAAGCTTCGTAAGAAGCGCTTTGTGCCAAACCCGATCGAAGGCCTTTGCTATGTCCAAACTAACGGCCAACGTCTCCCCCTTGGACTCCACTGCCTTAACCCATTTATAAGTTAGGTAACCTAGAAGATTACCAGCCGAGCGACCGCGACGAAAACCGTACTGGCAGTCACTAATCAGCCGGTGATCCACAATCAGAGCAGTTACCTTTTTGAGGAATCGGGTGCACGAAGTCTATCTTCCATGATTTCGTAACGGTCGATGTTGGTTTGGATATTTTAAATCTGACTCCAAAGCCTCATAGGTGGGAGGTTCTGGTACTGCGATACTGTGACGATTAAGGCTCTCATCTAGCATCAGCACGTCATCTTTGTCAGCAGTGGACTTTTATAAAAAAAAGGTGGTCTTATTTCTACATATCAATTTCCTCCTGACTACCTAAAAATAATTAAATAATAGGGGGAAAGATCAAGAGTTTGGTATCACTATAACAATAGACGATAACAAACTTATGAACTAAAAAGGCAACAGACTTTAGGCATTAGATCAGTAACCATGAACGAAAGGAAGAAGAAAATTACATTCAAGTAGTTTAAAATGGCGTGGTATCTCAGAGCTAAGCGCTCGCTGTAAATTTGAAACAGTACACGGGCAACCCGGGTTGGATTTTAATTAGTTTCTATTATAACAAATAAAAAGAATTCCAATTCAATTCAAAAAACGAAATAGTTAACTTGAACCTTTGTAAGATTTACCAAGAAAAATCTACAGAAATTCAGCGGACCGTAAGTACCGCACTACTTTAGAAATGCCTTTATGCACCACAAATTCTCTACAAATTCTTTACGGTACCTGCTTTCCTTCCTTGGATTTCATTCATTATCGTTTAGATCTTTCTTTGGTTTATAAAAAGTGAATAAATAGAGTGTCTCAGTCTACACTAAAAAACGTTAGTATGTTTTGTTTTGAAATTATTAATTATTGTGCTTTTATTTAATGTGTAACTTAAATTGTACAGAGCGTTTTTCGTACTAATGCAATGGTGGCCTCTTCTTATTTCTAAGTTGTTTATGCAGGAGAGAGGCAGTTACACCATTCAGTGACCTTGGCCAACTTCAAGTATCCTCAAAATATTTTCTTAGACTTTAGAATGTTCTACTTCACCAATAAGTTCGTTAAACACATTCCAAACATACCGATAAGAAATAGGCCCGACTCCAAAACCATACCATCTGTTTGTCTGTGTGTGACTAGGAATTTTAGACATACATTGCATGAAGTTAGAGAATCGATTTTAAAACGGTTTTCATTATTTGCAAGCCCAAGGTAAAATCTGTTACTTGTTACAAGGTAAAAACTATTTTCACCCGGAAAGCTTCGTGATTGACCAGCATTATTCGTTGCAATTTTATTGGTGCTCCCGAGGTTGGAAACGGTTTACTCGCATACTATATAATTTACGACAAACGCTTATTTCATAAACAACAAACTAAATTCAATAAACAAAGTGCAAACGCAGGGTCATTTGCAAAAGTCCATGCATAAAGTCAATAACGGCGGGCGTACAACTAACTCATACTATTATTAAATAACCTAGTTAATCAATAAACCATTGAAACGTTTAAAATATTTCTATTAATAAATTACATTAACTTTTCTGCTTATTCTATACGGAATTTTAAAAATGACCATACTTTATATATGTATAAGGTATGGTCATTTTAAAAAGTCCACACAGTTACATCGCATGTTTATTTTGATGGTGAACTTAATTGAAATATTTATATTGCTTTCTTTAACTCTAGAGAGCAAACTTACATATTACACAGTTTCATAACTCCTCACCATTATTATTTATCACCAATATTTAGTACTATGATTAGTAAGCGGAAGTGTAGGTGATGGGCCAGACATATATTTCGAAAAACCCACAAACGATGAAGACGAAAAGTTGAAAGGTTCTCGAGTGGCATCCTCATAGCAGGAAGTCCAATACAGAGCGGACCTCCACAAGATGGAGTGACGACCTGGTAAAACGTGTAGAAAGTCATTGGATGCAAGTGATTTAGGACCATGTTTTGTAACATACTTTGGGGGATTCCTACATTCAGCAGGAAACTTGTTAAAAGCTGATATTTAGTATTTTCTTATGTAATGGAATCAGAAAACTAAACACGAACTTAGATGCCATCCGTAACTTAACACACGGATTTGCAGTGGTGGAAACCTTGAACCTGTTTATATAATGGAATTTCAATTTTACTTTCACATTAATATTATTAATAGTTAATAATGCAATTTATATATAAAGCCGCCTAAACTTATATCAATAAGCAATATTTTAAACATTTAAATTGTTGGCGATGGAGATATGCGGGTGGTGATGTCTGCTGGGATTGTATGGGGGACTTTGAGATTGGTAGACCCATGACACACCCAGCGGCTAGTAGCTGTGCTGATCATGGAATTAGTGGTGATGCCATACAGTTACATCACGTCTGCAGGAGCGGCGGTTTGGCAGGTGGTGGCACTCACGGGGGGCTTTTTATGGTCAGTGTGCCTATTATTCGACGTGTTGTCTAAACCGTGTGACGTACATTCACTGTAGCTGGATTTATCGTATTCTGTATGACGTCACACGCATTGACAAGCGCGACCTCGTTCGATGTTTGTGCTTAGGCACTAGCAAGGTGTCAAACCCTCTTTTACAGGGTCGCCAGTTTTTTTCTGTGGACTACGGTCTGGTTCCCAGCTTAACCTCCCCTTCGGGGGAGAACGCGTTGGTTGGCGCTCACCGCACACGACACGTGTACCTCTCCCACATTTTTTTAAGTAAGTGGGAGAGCGAAGTCCTTGTATCGACTACTTTAATATGAATATCGTGAGCCTTTCGCAAGCGGGAAGGGATTAACTATTAATATGATTGATGTAAGCCTGATACAAGCAGAATAGGCACGATTTAATGTTTTTAACCTTCTTCGGGCCCTATCTTCGTGAACGGGGAACTTTCGATTGCTCTAATGAATATTCGTTATTCCAAAAGACACCCAAAATAACTTAGTTACTAAACAATTGCAACGTAAATAACGATCCTAACTAAGATGATCACGCCATAAATATTACAAGCCTTAACCTTTAGCCGCTCAATCCCCTAGCGGTCTCATCAGACCGCGGCTATATTCCATCAAATCCCTAGCGGTCTCATGAGACCGCACCCACCCACAGCACTATAACCAATAAAAACTTATATTTAGAGACCACTTTTCTATGAAGAAGTTTGGCATTATAGAATCAATATGAAATTTTCTATTTTGTAGTGTAAACAAAAACCAGTTACTCTATGAAATTTTATTTTTAATCTACCGTAAAATTGCGCCATTTTCGTATGGTCGGCAAATGTCGTAAATTGACAGGAGAATAGTCACTTACCATCAGGTGAACTGCAAGCTCGTTAGCCCCCTCTGCTATAAAAAAAATTCAAATCTAGCTACTTCACTAACTCAAAAGCCTCCGAAACTTATAAAAAATAGCACAAAAGTTAAAAAAGGCATGGTCAAAAAGCTTTTTCAATTTTAAATTAAATTTGACGATTTATAAAAGACACATTAAAAAGTTTAATCTTGCATGTAACGTAGAAGTATAAAAAATTATAATACGTTAATTGAACACAAGAAACAGGCCTTCACCATAGATTGTCTTACAGGGAGATATTTGTTATAATTGCCACGACTAGCAGGTGGGCAAAATAATAAAAAAACTGTGGTTGCCTTCGTATCTCTACAAAAAATAACTATATAGTAAAAGAAGTTAAAAATATAAAATGAACTGAAGTTCTGCGAACATTCAGAACAAAGGCGCTTTAAGAAATGCAATTAACAAGTGCTATATTTTCAGCTCAACTTGTTTTTAACTCAGTTTCAAGAACTCTGTCTTCTTTGCAACGATGAAAAAGCACACATAGATAAGTTATGTACGTAATGTTCCGATGTAATCCATTTAAAACTTAAGTTTTACAAATTTTTAAGATAACCTCAATAAATCTTTTAAAAGGCGATTCACGTAAACTAGGACAAATAGTAGTTTTATATACTAAAACTAGATAAGTCAGGAATAAACCCTCGCCTTAAAATTTCATAGTACGCGAGTTCGATCCTGCTGGCCACAATGAAATTATAAATGCCAATTTTAACTGCTAACCAAGTGCATATCTAAGAAACTAAATAAATATCGAGTAAATGGGGTCTGTGCACATACGTAGGTCACACAAGTCAAACAGGTTTGAGACGTTCGAAATTTAAAAATGGAACGCACCCGTGTTGTATGCTTCTAAAAGGCTAAAAAGCTATGGAGTAAAATTTATTTAAAAATATTACTCCATAAGCTAATTGCTCAATATTAAAAAAACAAAGTTCTATTAGTTTTCCTGCAACGCTTCCCGCGCTTTTCATTTGAAACGATGGATCTTAACTGTGAACATTTGTGCGCTATGATCTATTATGATTTTAAATTTGGTTCAACCAAACAATTACGTTTACAATGGTTACAATCAGCATTAGGGGTTTACTGAATTCAAAAGGGGTAAAATTAACCTTAAAGATGACCAAAGAACCGGGGCCCTGCAAATAGCAGTAACAGCAGAAAATGTATGAACTACTGATATGTTGGTGCGAGAAGACTCACGAATCACATATATGGACATCGAAAAGATTGTAGGCATTAGTTCTTGGAGCATTCATATCATCCTACATCAACATCTTGGAGTGAGGAAGTTTTGTTGTCGATGGATCCCTCGTTTACTCCCCGAAAGCGAAAAACAGGCTTGTGTGGATTGGTGCCATGAAATGCATCTACGTTTTGAAAACGGGACATCTAGGTGTGTTTCGGAAATCGTTACTGATGACGAGACATGGATCTATCAATATGATCCGGAAAATAAAGGGCAATCATCGGTATGAGTCCGCTCAGAAGGACAGTTACCGACAAAACTGCAAAAAAGCCACCATTTTTTTTCTTCCAAGTCTTCGGCAAAAAAAAATGGTGGCTAGTTTTTTTCGCGGAGGGAATATTTGTCGACGTCAATGCTGAAAAATTGCAGGTCAGTCAACTCTGAATTGACAAAACTATAGTTGCATTACCCAAAGCTTTTCAAGCTGTGCCGGAGAGAAGACAAAAGACCGGACTTCGGGGAGTTATGCTGCAACACGATAATGGCTTTTCACATACCTCCCTTTGAACAAAAGCATTTATTGAGGGGTCTGGTGTTGAAACTCTTTTCCGACCTGTCAGATCAAGACTGGCAAAATTGTTTTCAGAGTTGGTTAAGGCAAATGGAACTTTATATAGAGCACGATAGACAATATTTTGAAAAAATATAAAATAAATATTAATGGTATCTAGAATACTGTTTGTATTTCACAAAACTTATTGAGTGTCCTACGTATCATATGATATACAATCATTCCTGCCTTGAGCTCGGTAGACTTCGGACGTGTCGGTCGCGGTCACTCCCGTCACTCCACTCTACCACTCCATGTGGCAATTTATTTAAATAAAGTGATACCTTGTACCCAACGTATTAGCGGTCACATTGTGGTGCGCGAACCGCGTTACGACATTATGCTAGTCCAAGAAACTTTCTCGAAACTTAGCCATCGCGATCCCAAGATCGCAAATTACACCTTAATTAGAAATAATAGGTTGACCAGCCCTTTGATCTACCACAAGGAGTCCTTGCACTGCTTACCTATCGACGCTCCCCGTTAGCTAACATAGAAGTATCTATATGTAAAATAGCTATGTCCGGACATCCACCACTAACCGTCGTTTCGGGATAATAACCGCAAATAAAACGTATTATAGAATCAGACATTTTAGAATTACTAAACTAGGCCCCAGTGTTATAATAGCTGGAGACCTCAATAGTAAGCATTCCTCCTGGAATTCGCTTACACGCAACCCTAATGGTAACGCCTTGTTCTAGCTTATGAACAGACTATGCTTCGATGTTATCGCGCCTGAGACTCCAACTCATTACTCTTTCACTATCAGATATCGACCGGACATCCTTGAAATAGCGTTACTCAAAGATGTTTGTTTGTCGATAGCATCCATAGAGACAATTCTAAAGCTCAACTGGGACCATAGATCAGCCCCTTTACAGGTGTGCCAGCTCGCAAGTGAGGTCTTTCAGACCATGACCATCATGGACTGACGTAAGCTCGAGGTCAAACTCGAGTCTACGGCCTACCAGCACTTAGACACGATCCCCGACAATATAAACTCGCCAGAGGAAGCCAATAAGGCGATTAACGCCCTATCGGCTCACCTCACCTCAACGGACTAAGAATTCTCTCGAAAGGTTCGCGTGTCGTGCAATCGACACCTGAAGTTTCCGAGTGACATTGGATAACTGATCAAAACGAAAAATGCGACCCTTAGATAATATGATCACTAACGCACAATAGAAAATAAATTTAAACTTCGCAATATCCAAAACGAGTTAAAGAGCGCATTACGGAATTGAGACCTGATAAGTGGGATAATCTGTTGGAGGATCTCGAGCCATCCCACACTGCCTTCTGGCAGTTGACCCAAACTCTGAAAGCAGAACAGTCCTCACCCATGCCACCTCTTATTAGACCAGAAAACCTTGATCTCGCCTTTGACTCTAAAAAATCCGAATGGCTCCCGGATAGTGTAGAGAGCCATTGCACTTCTTCTAGCGAACCCATAGATCCCGCTTACCTTGCAGAGGTTGAAGCGGAGGTCAAGCATAGATCTGCGCTACCTCTTGTAGGCCCCCCTCAGACCCTGTGACTGTCGACAAAGTCACAGAAACCATCAAAACCTCGAAAATAAATCAGCACCCGGCCCTGACGGCATTAGCAACAGGGTACTGAAATCTCTCTCGGCGTCACTGGTCTGCCTCCTAGTAGGTATTTTCAACGCCCTTCTCTCCAGCTCCTCCTTCCTGGATTCATGGATGGAAGCAGACGTCATAAGAATCCCAGAGAAATCGCGCTACCTAGCCTCCAGCTATAGACCCATTAGTCTCCCCAGCACACTGGGGAAAGTTTACGAACGCTTAACGTTAAATCGCCTCTGTAAATACATCCTTACCAACAAGCTTCTTCCTGACGAACAGTTCGGTTTCAAACCCGTACACTCCTGCACTAATCAAATCCACCACCTTACGGAATACATCCTAGAAGGCTTCTCCCACTCAGGGACTAACGATCGAATCCATAACACCGGTGCCCGCTTCTTAGATGTCTCCAAAGCGTTCGACAAGGTCTAGCACGACGGCTTGCTCTATAAGCTGTACAAACTTAACGTGCCTGATAGCCTTACTCACATCATCAGAGACTTTCTTGTCAACCATCATTTCAGATTTCGTATAGAGGGAACTCGCTAATAATTCACCTGATGGTAAGTAGCTACTACATTCATTGTCACTTCTGAGGACTTAGGTGGAGTGCCTCACAGCCTGTAATTATGCTGGCTCTCTACGGAATCTTGGGGTTATGGTCAGAGTATTTAGAAAGCCATAAGCATTATTAAATAATACCCAATTTGGTGATTATTTAAATAACTATTTATTAATAATCAATGTTTTGGGACTTTAATAAAACTTTAACCTCCATAATCCAAAAAGCATAGAATATCCAAAAAGCCACATTTTTTGTAATTTTATGTTTAGTGTTGAGTTTGTGACCTTATTTCAATGAAATTAATATATTAAATAGGTGATCACGCAACTGATAGCGTCCGTCGTTCTTCACTTCTATTCCTTTCCTTTTTTACGTATTTTCTTTTACGTGCAGTGTTTTCCGCCAATATGTTTATACAGCCAAAAGTTTAAAAAGTAATATGCTAGAGAAAAGCGGTGACACAAAGAATTTATTGTTACTTCAGGTATTTAGCATATTATAGACTATTGAATCTACCAATTTCGAATCTTGAGTAGTACTAGTTTACAATTAACTTATTGTTCTTGCTGCATGACACATATTTGATAGTGATTTAAAGTAACAATAAAAGACTTTTTTTTTAAATTTAAGAGCAATCTTCAAATCCAGGGGCGGCTTTTTAAAACGAAAAGAGAGCTTGAATATTTGCCATCTGTAGAGCTCACTTTTAAAAACACAATTAAAAACTTCGGGTCTAGCTCCAGCCTACAGCAACGAACGCCACTTAACAAAACTAATTTTTCCTTTGTAGGCTAGTACTATAATTACATTAATTTGTTGTGAAACTTTATTGTCAAAGTCAATAACTGTACCCTCAAAAGAAATGTGTTTTTTTTTAATCCATTCATTTTATTTTTTCGGTATAATAGTTTCACAAAGCTCGTCATTAAATCAGTAATACGTTTAAAAAAATACGTGTTATGTTTACGCCATGCTTGATGGATGATAAGTTAGCAAGATGGTTATAGACTCTGTTTGAAGAGAATACATCCACCGAAACAATGCATCTTGGATGTAGAAAATGAAATCATGGAAACTCAACTCTTCGCCATTTATTGTAAAGGCAAAAAGTTAAGAAAAGACCCTTAGATACAAACAAATATTTATGCTCCGGGCAGCCATACATAGGCACCTCTAATAGTACCCGTAAGCATACGCGCGCATAGCGGCTAACATGAGCAACCAGCTGAACGCGTGGACTAGACACATCTGCGACTAGAAACAGAGTGTAAAATGTTATTGGGTGTGCATGACAAACACACGCTCTTAGCATAAATAATTCTAATTAGTGGCCGCTCAAAATTTTTGACGAATACACCGCTACGCCATTAGTCTCTCCGGACATCTCCAGTCAGGTCTTAGAGTAAAGGCTTAGATAAAAGCGGTTAACAGGATATGCAATGTCATAGTAAACACTACCGTAATTATATTTCACGAAATATAAAATAATCAACATATTACCTTTTTAGCAAACATGCAAAATAATAGACTTAAAAAGACTACATTTTAATCAAATTTAAATTTTTATTATTTTAACAAACTCGTTTTACATAAAAAGCCAATGGAAATTTATAAATGTAATTTGAGGGAAGTTCAGTTAGCATTCTTTGAATAATTGCTTTAACACTACACAAAACATAGTGTGAGTAATATTATTTATAAGACAACATTCGCGCTGCGACACGAGCTCTCGCAACCTCAATGCTTGCAAATATGTCCTTAATATCACATTGCATACTTATAGTGAAATTTTTCAGTGGTAGAGCCACGCGGCAGCTTTTCCTGTTACAGGTATGGGCCGATTCGAACTGGAGTGGTATCACGACCTCACAGAAACCAGTGTGAATGCATTTCGTGCGGTGAATGCAGGTAGCCGGAAACCACATCAAGGGGCTTCATTTAAACTTTAACGCCGTTCACCACCATCTGAAAACAGCGAAGCTGGCCTTGCTCTTTCTAACCGAGACATAGGTGTCCTCTCCGGCTGATACTTAGCATCTCTCCTACCCAGATAGAGATTTGCGTGTGCGTCCGAGAGAAAATCTGTTTTCTACGCCTCGGCAGCCTTGAAGGCACGAACCTGTCCATCCTATGGCTGCGCGTAGAAAGCAACAACGATCCTCGGGTCGACAGGTGCCTTTATGGATCCCATAGCAGTAATGCCGACACAGACCGACTCATCGAGCACATCCAAATAGCTGTAGACTCCGTGCTACAAAAGATGGGCCGCAGAGATCGTGATGATAGATGATTTTAAGACTCACCACGCTAAATGCTTGGTTATCGTTTCACCGATAATGCGGGTAGATCTGTTTATGACTTTGCTTTGGCATATGGTCTGACGCAACTGATTACCTCGCCTGCGTAGATCCTAGATGTGGAAGATAATGTACCTTCCCTGTTGGACCTTCTGCTGACCTCTTATCTGGACGGATATCAGGTCTCCCTCAATGCCCCTCTTGACTCCTCACACTATTGTCTAATCTGGAATACGCTGCCACTCACGCTCCTTGAAGTACGACCTACAGAACACGGTTGTGTTCTGTAGGTTGCCCGTGTAAGAAATCATAGGTTAGCCGATTGGGACGGGATTCGATCTTTTTTTGTATCCTACCCTTGGGGGTGGGTTTGCTTCTCACCGGATGATCCCAGCATTGTTGCTGATTCTGTCGGTGATGTGATGCTACAAATGGGTCTTTTTATTTCTATCGGAGGCAGAACCCAGCCATGGTTTAGTCGCTCCTGGAAGAGTGCTGCCAGGTCTGGACTCAAGCATCGAAGTCTCGGGATTCAAATACCAGCGCTCTTAAAAAGAAGTGTAGTTTCATCTCTAGGGCCTTCAAAAGTTCCAGTGCCATGGGAAAGTCAGAGCACATCGGCTGAATTGGCCTCTAGCCAAAGTTTTCCAACTTCTGGCAACCATCTCTTCCATCTCTGCACAGGGAGGACGACTCACTGACCCAGGCCGCAAAGGACAAAGCTGGTCTGCTGGACTTTCTCTTTACGTCCAACATGACTCTTACTTGGACACACCGCCAACCATCCCACAGTGTGAGTGCTCCATGCAGGATGTGCTGTTTATCTAGCGCTCAGTGCGTAGAGCACTCCTCTCCAAGGCGCCTCCAGGACGTCAACGAGTCGAGAGGGCCCGATAGCATATCTCCTATTGTGTTGAAGATGTATGCTCCGGAGTTGTTTTAAAGCATGCTTTCCGGTACTCCTACTTCCTAGGCGTAGTTAGTTCTGAAATCATGGAAGGCAGTTTTAGTGCACCCGATCCCTAAAAAAGGCAACCACTCAGATCCGTCTAACTATAGGCCAATCGATATCAATTCCTTGTTCTCTAAAATAATGGAAACCATTATAAACTGACAGCTCGTGAGGTACCTTGAGGATCACCAGTAGTAACCGCCAGTACGGTTTCCGTCAGGGTTGCTCAGCTGGTGATCTTCCGATTACTTAACTTATAGAGGCAGTAGAGTCCAAGAGGGAGGCGTTGGCTGTTAGTTTAGACATAGCAACGGTCTTCGATTGGATTTGGCACAAAGCGCTTCTTAGAAAGCTTCCTTCCAATGGGCTTTCCAAGAAATAGTGCAATTGGATCACCAGTTTTCTCGCAAATCGGAGTATTAAGGTCGTAGTAGACGGTGCATGCTCCGATTACAAGCCCATTAACGATGGTAATCCACAAGATTGTATGTTTTCACGAACGCTGTTTCTTCTGCATATCAATGATGTGTTGCAAACCGGTAACACGATGATACTGGTGATGCTTTATACACCGTCCGCGCCAATATTTTTCTGGAACACGTCGCCGAGGGCCGGAACAAACTTGTGTCTGAAGTCAAGACTTTGTTGAACAAAGTCTCGGAAAGCATGCGACTAAATCTAGTCCAGTTCAATCCCCAAAAGACACAAATGTGCGCGTTTAACGCTAAAAGGAACCCCGTCGTCGTATCTCGACAGTTACAAGGAACTACTTTTGCTGCCTTAGCCTGTATCGGAAACCCTGGCATCGACATATCGAGCGACGTGCAGTTTCATGGTTACTTGGTTAGAGAATGCCAAATTGGCCTGTAAAAAACGCTCGACGTGCTCAGTAGAGCGGGGTGGCACACCGTTTTCAACTTCATAAGGTGCAGGTTTGGCCACACATAGAATACTGTTCCCATCCCTGGGCTGGGGCTCCCCAGTGCCACCTCCTTCCATTTAATCGCATCCAGTGCAGAGCCATTCGAATCGTCAGTGACCGAGCTCTTTCCGATCGGCTTCATTCATTGCCATGGCGAATTGTTTGGACTAATTCCAGCCGCACAACTTCACCATCGCACATCGCGACAAAACTCGCGATACCATCCATACCATCTGGATAACAGGCAGTCCACCACAGTGTGATTTAAAAGAAGTTTTCTTCCTCGCACGACTTGCTTGTAGAATCGACAATCACCAGAGATTTTTCCGGACCGATACGAATTAAGGACCCTCAAGTAAAGAGCCTACTTCTTTTTAAAAGGCCGGCAGCGCATCTACAATTCCCCTGGTATTGCAGTTGTACATGGGTGGCAGTAATCACTTACTTTTTACTATCCTGCAAAATAAGTTAAAATTTAAGTGTTAATTTATGACTTGCTTAACGATAAAACAAAACATATAAGAAACAAGCACGTAAAGAACGTCTAGCAACTTTTTAAGCAGCATAAATATACTTCGTAGTTCTTTTTCCATTCATTATATCTACGTGTTCAAGCTACATACCTACTTGCTTAATAACTGCAATTCTTCAGTTAATTTCACTTGGTTTTTTCGTCTGTCATATGCAATTTTCGCGAACATACATTATATGTGTTCGTTTTTTCTTTCGTTTTACCACGTTTTTTAAACGTTTTTTCAAACATTTTTCTTCTCAATTAGTACGCTGCTACAATTTTATTTCGAACACACGTACGGGTTTGAACAGCTTGTTCACTTTAATTAAAATAACATTTTGAATGACAAGTAATTGGACTTCACAACAGGAAAATTTTCGCCGAGCGGGTTTAAAACCGGCCTAAAGGTCTCAAGGTCTTGTCTCTGCAAATAATCCCGTTTATAACATAACACACTTTTACAGAGCTTTTCAATCCATGGATTTGACGGATTTTCAATTCATCAGAGCATTTCATTATACGTGTTAGAGCCACACTGCAGCTATATTATGGTTGTAGCAAAAATGGCGTTGACCCGGGAAAGATCACACTCTCACAGAATACCAGCATAGAACAGCAGCTTAATACTGCTGTGTTTCGTATGGTTAGTGTAAAAATCCGGAGAGATCCTTTTTTACTGAAAACGAGGCATTCTATTTTAGTCCTCAGGGGTGACAACGCATCTATATTTTGATTCTTAATCGAGGATAAATGTAGATGTCTATGATCCACAGCATCCACTTACCATCAGGTGGACCGTGTGTTCGTTGGTCAACCTTATACTATAAAAAAAGTCCAGTTTTGGTGTTAGTACGCTGGTTTATCCAGATTACACGTAAAATTTACATACCATTACAGTTTATTAAAGTCGACTGCTAAACATAGGCCTCCCCCGCAAAGGAGATTCACCATTGTTGCCACGCTTGGTAAGCGCATTCGCAACCGGATATTTTTTTATATTTAGACGTGATTTGGAGGACGCTGCTGCCCATCTCCATATTTATTGTCTTCTGTGACCTCTTACGATACCCACGTGATGACCGTGTAGTAGCCGTGTGTTTATATTTAAATTCAAAAAAAATACTAAACCCGAATTTCACACCGGTAACGAGGCGGTAGGTATTAACATACCGTGTTTCTCAGCTCCAAGCCATCAAGGTAAGAATATATCCAAGTATATCCATGCATGTCAGCTGGCGCATGCTTTAATAAGCAAGCAATGAATTTAAAAGGCTGTGGATGTTACGTGATATGTGATGTGAAAACTAAATAATATTTAAAATTGCAATCAAGCAATTACCGCTTTCAGACGGCGGCAATCACTATGAGTAGTCGTATGCAAAAAAAATCTATATTATTTTATCTCAAAACTTACGCTACTTTTAGATTTTTATTTATTTCAATCAAAGCCTTCAGAAGTTATCATAACATGACACATAAAAACACCTGTCCAAACTTTAAAAGTTACTTATATGACAGCGGAACCTTAAAAATACACTTACTTTATAACTTAAAAACTCAATTTTTGTCTGTATTGTAGTAATGAAAACGTATATTACACGTGAACGTAGTTATTGTATCAGCCAACATGAAGCTATAACAGTGTTGTGCTTCATAAAATGGGTGTCTTATGGCGGTTTATCAATGGTTCGAATTATGCCGGAAGAAATAATAAACTAAGATTATCTGGTCTTACATAGATTAAGATTACTTGATAGTTACTTTCGTATTTTTGTCGAATTTAAAAAGGACAATTTTAATTATTATTGGATAAGCTATTTAGTGGACCTAGTTTTAGTCAAAAGCAACCGGCTACACATACTTTCAGTCATGGATAAACTGAACACACTTAAGCTTAACCACCGTAACGTGGAGTGCCAATGAACAAAGTATTCACTACCCCGTATCATCCCGTGGGTTTCGTAAGAAGTGAATGAGGAAAAACAAATCGGGGAATGGGCAACAGCGTCTTCTTAAAATCGACTAAAAATAAAAAACTGCGGTTGCCAACCCACTTGCCAAGCGTGGCAACTATGACGAAAATCACCCCTATTAGGCATAGATTACCTTGGGGAGGCCTATGGTAAACGGTGAACTTTAATAGGCTGTTACGGTAACGGTAAGCTTAACCAAGCGACCGGCTACTAAGTAAGTACCGGTATGTACGGGCCAAAAGGGCTGGATAAAAAATATATTACTAATCCTGTTATCGGATCATTCTGTCACTATGAAATACTAACACAAACTTAAACAGCTTGTGACAGTCCATTTTTATTATAAATATTTAATAATTAATTCCTATATAAAAGCGTCAAAAATTATCTTAAAAAAATATATTGAACATTAAAAATACATTAATGAGCATTAAGTTAAAATAAATACATTTCAGACATTAAGTATTACTTATAGTAAATTAAAGGCTTAATATTGTCTTTCAAAATCAATAAATTCATTAAAAATATTACTAAAATATTCAAAATGTAATAAATAATGTGATAAATAAAAGTTATGGAGGGTGTTCGTGTATACATTGCTTGTATGAGGGAGACGCCAGAGACGCATAACCAAAGGTTTATGTATGTATGGCTACACCACACATTTTTATATTAGTAAACGCTGCAACCTACTTTTAGCCGCGCGTCGCGTTTACTTAATTTTACTTTTTTAATTGCAATCTTACAATTGGCAGTACGTCAACAACCGTCCTTCTAGTACAGAGCCCGTGTAGTCACCAAAATGTCACTAACATGTCAATTCCCACGTATAAATGTCAACACGAGATATGATTTGATGTTACAATCGTTTTCAAGTTTCGCATGCAAATTATTCAGAAAATGCCAAATTGCACACTATTTACAAATAAATATGTATTAAAATTTATACGATCTTTAATGATGACCTTTAACATTATTTGAACGTCTAAAATGTGTAAGTTTAATTTAAATGGGATAGTTACAACTACATAACTACACATTTTATATATACAAATTTCTGACTACGTTTTTAAAAATAACTTTTTAAGTAGCTATCAATCTGGTTTCAGGTCAGGACATAGTACAACAACAGCCCTGCTTAAAGTTACGGAAGATTTACGTATAGGTATGGAGGAGTCAAAATTAACAGTGTTAGTTTTAATAGATTTCTCAAACGCCTTTAATGCTGTTGATCATGACATCCTTCTTACAATACTTTCTCACATTGGTTTTTCCTCATCAGCGCGGGAATGGTTCGCATCCTATCTTCAGGGACGTCAGCAGGCTGTTCGCGTGGGTCCAGTTATTTCTGACTGGTGCACGTTGGTTGCTGGCGTT